>VYZQ01011581.1:0-18671 GCA_013400655.1 Mystacornis crossleyi
AGGTGTCTGGATACATCTGCCTCATTTCCACACTTGCCTTCCTCTAGTGAGTACTTGGAGATCGTGATCAAGCCTCTCTTCAAGCCTCTCTCCTGTAAGCTCACTGCTGCCTGATACCGATCTCTGCTGGTTTCCTGGCTCTTCAAGGCTCCTACAGCCTTGCAAAGTTCTTTGGGAAGATCTCTGTGTATCAGCAACCTGCTTTCTTAACTATTCACTCCCTTCTTCAGGTCCCGAGTCACTTGTAATATTTACTTGCAATCATTTAGGTTTTCTTTCAGGTCATTGTAAGAAACAGCATAACTTCAGTAGCACATCCTGTTGGTACCTGCTTGGGATGAGATCTTGGGAAGGGACTTGCATCCCAACATAGGAGAAGATGTCCCTGGACAAGGCCAGGGGGGATGGGGCCCCAATCTAGTGGGTGACATCCCTGCTCATGGCAGGTCGGAAGGTTGGAACCAGATGATCTTTAGAGTGCCTTCCAACACAACCCATTCTATTCTATAATTCTAAGGGCAATCCACAGGAACAAGAAACTGTGCCTTGAAATATCAGTTGTGCACAGCAGCACAAGGTCCTTGAATTCAAACTGTTGAACATTATGTAGTGAGAACGTCTCCGAATGCCCAGCGAAGGTCTTTCTCCAGTTCTGCCTGCTGCTCACCAGAGTAACACAGAGCAGTGTGGCGGTCAAGAGGAATCTTCTCTTGTTTGGAGTTTTCCACTCTTAAGTATTTGCAGAGCTTTGAACCACAGAGTGCTGTGGGTTATTGATGGGTTGCTGATGGGTGTGGCTACAGGGTGCCCCAGGGTCTGTATCCTCCTCGTGCACACTTCAGCTTCTCTCCCCATCTCAAGCGCTCTCAGGTGAGTGGTGACCTGGTTTCAACGAGGAGCTGCCATGACAAATCACGTGGCAGTCACAGACGTTGCAAACTCAAGCCAAAGAGTCATTCTCAGATGCTTGGCAAACGCCAGACCACAGAAACTCAATGTGTCGTAAGATTCCACTTGGTCCCATAATGATGGGTGGGAAAAAGGAGGAGGATTAGCCGTAGACCTCAAAGTGTTTTACAAAGGGAGACAAATGCTGCTATTCCCATTTATTGGATAGGGCAATGGCAAGCTGAGACTTGCACGAAGTCACCCAATTAATCAGCCAGAAAACTGCCACTGAAACCCACGTTCTGGTCTAAACAGGTTCTCAGACTGCCCTCATCACTGGAATATCTGAGTACCCTTCAGGAGCACAGGAGAATCTGGGCATGTCCATGCTGGCCGATGCGAACAGCCGCCTGTCCATCCAGCCCCCTTCCCAGCCGACTGGACGCCAGCTATCTCCAGGTGGAACGTAGCCATGTTCACACCAGCCTGAGCCCGGATGTCCGAACCCCACCACAAGTCGGGGTGAAAGCTCAACCCACCCCCACCCTAACTCAGCTCTGTGGCTTCCAGGGTGCAGCTCGGTTATAGGGCACGGACAAAGCAGATGCGAGACTATCTCTGAGAGCAGACAGACATTTCCTTATCCTAAATCCAGTTTCATCATCTGTAGTGCCCTTCAGAGGATTTCCTCGTGCTTTAGCTCCCACTGAGACATGGAGACAGAGCACAAACGTGTTGATTATCTGTTCATGGCTCCTTGGAGGAGAGATTTGGAAGATGACATTTAAACAGGGATATTTGGATACACCACCACTAAAAAATAAAAAAAAAAAAAAAAAAGAAAACACCCCAAATATATTTAGTAAGTCAGGAAAAAGGAAAGAGAAGGAGGGCATCTCTAAACTCAAGATCTATGTGTCATGAACAGGAGTACTAAAAAATAGGTAACTTAATGACCTGAAGGAAGACTAGCTGTTATTACAGGGCATTATATTGGCAAAGTTCCTGTACACCACAGTAACTCTCTCCAGACTTCTCTTCCCTTCCAAAGCATGAGGAAACACCAGAGCATTTAGCCTCAGTTCCCTGGCAGGCAGCATCACTTCCTTCTGAGAGCTGACACAGCCATAGGAAGGCTGTTCTTTGCAGCAGCTACGAAAGGCCTGTGTGACACAGCAGGTCTGACGTAGAGCTGAAGAAATGAGTCCTGCTCCAAGGAAGCTAAAAATCCCAAGGTGCCCTGAGAGCTCATCCTGGACTAGTCATGCTCCCAGGTTTAGAAATCCTTTGAGGGTTGCTGAGTTCACACGAACCACTCCCAGCTCTGGAAGTCCAGCTCTGCTCACCGAGACTTTGTTTTCCTCCCTGGGCACCCACATCCACCATCTGCCAGCAATGGGCCATTGGGCAAGGTGGGCTTTGCTCTGATGCTCTTCCGTTTCTGGATCCAGATCCCTGCTGTCAAGGATGGTGGCTTCACTAACTCATCCACTTCTCCTGGGGCAAGCAGGGCAGCACGTGCTTCTCTGCAGCTTTGCGTTTGTTGGATTTCTGCGCAAAGCCCTGAGTGAACGTACAACTCGTGCCCCTGCACAGAGGGCACGGGTGCTGTGGAACCACGGACCTGCTTAATTTGGCCACAACCATCCAGGAAGTTTGGGGCAGAGCTGCAAATAAAATCCAGACCTTTTGCCTTTTGGGGCTGTGTCTTCACAACAACACTGCTCTTCTTCCGGGCATCTGGGCTTGTTGTCTTACTGGGATGAGCTACTCAGCAACTCTCCTCAAAGGGAAAGAGCCACGCTTTCATTCTTTAGAGAAAAGGACACCACCTACATAGGCAAACCCCATAGATTCTTGCAATTATTGCCATGCATGGACAGCTTTCCTTCCCTTTGTGATCTTTACCACTTCCTCACCATATGGAAAAGGCCTGATCCTGATGAAAATAGTCATGGTTCCAGAAACGCCACCCAGACAATGTTGATTTACCTCCACAAAGGATGTGGCCCAGTGCTTTTGGCCAGACTTTCCTGCAGGCAGCCAGTCCCATCCCTGCCTCCTCCGCCCAGAAGGCTGGGGAAGTCAAGGGACAATAACTCTGCTCAGCTTCACCTGGCCCACCCAGGGAACAGCTATTTCTGTACAGTCACGGAAAACCCAAGCCTCGTCCCTTTAATCTAACATCTCATGCATGTTGCTAAACCTAATTTGAAAAAAAAAAAACAACAACCTGAAAATAGCATTAAAGGAAGCAGAGGATTTGAACTGCACTATATTTTTAAGATAGTCTTTCTGGAAAAGACTGTATTTAAAAAATATCCCTTCTACCATGAGGTTTCTCAAACTATAGAGCCGCCCCAAGCTCCTCTGAGATAAGGCTTGTAATTAGGAACTGCGTAGTGGAGTAAACACAAATGGCTTTGTATTAAGAGGCAATGTGTCTGTCTGTCTCATATTGCCCCCAGTCCAGAGGGGTTTGGGGCTATTTGTGCTGGAAATTAAAGCTAAGAGCAGTGATGATGAAGGTGGCTCATCCTCCATGCCTGACAGAAGGAAGGTATCTCAGTACAAATCTCCCAGGAGCTTTGGAGGAAAAAATCACCACTTTTGAGACTTTAAGGTCCCCCACACCTACAGGACTATTGATTTAAGGTGTAAGCCTGCAACCTGAAGTGTTTGGGAGGGCAGCTGCTGAGCTGTGGTGGGCAGAGGCTGAACACTGCACCCTCTTAAGTGGAGTAACACCAACTCAAGACTGTTCTAACAATAAGATCTCATTCCTTCCTAATCACTTGACATATTCCTATTAAAGGAATGGCAAAACCAGTGAAACAGAAGTTTCTGTTGTGGTTTCATGCTAGGCATAAATATCTATGTCGGAGCCTTTCAGGCCTCTTTGCATTCCCAGAGCAAGGATGAGATCTGACTTTGGATTTTTTAATTTTCTTCCGATTTGCTGGCGTGAAATCTGACAGCCAGGCAGATGTGTCTGCCTTGATCTTTGGTGTGAATCTCCTGTTGCACTCCCCTCTGTCTACCCAAGCCTCAATAGGGGAAAGTAAAATTGCTGCCCAGAACCATTAATCACAGGTCTGTAAATTCTCAGGAGTTTCCTCCTGGAGCTCTGGAAGGCTCTGACCCAGTTTCAAAACAGGGTATAAAGCCCATATACATAAGGGGAGCACACATGCCTGGAGCATCTGCAAAAACACATGGCAGCTCCACATCCCACTCAGCAGCTTCCTGGGCGGAACACCCAGCAGTGCAGGCTTTGTGAGAACCAGCAGTTTCTGAGCCCTGGGATTCTCCCTCTCATCCCTGAAGCACAGTCCTTCCTTGGCTCTCTGACAGATACCGCTGCCCTCCTCATCTGGCAGTTCTTGCACGGACTCTCTCTGGATCCTTGCTCTTCCATGGCCTTTTTTGCAGGTGAAGCTCCTTCCCGGCTGCCCTGACAATCTCTCTCCTCGCCTTCCCATTGCAAACAGAGGTGTTGTGTTATCTCTGCTTAATCCCAAAGGGTGAAAAGAACCATTTCCAGGATCAGTAACTACACTTCAGATATCTTGGGTTTGTGCTGGGCTCCTAATCTGCAGAGCTCAGTGCAAATTTTTTCAGCTAAAATCTTTTGTTTAATGGAAGATGTTTTGCCAAAGGAGCCGTTTTCCTTAAATATATTTCTTTGAAGCAGAACTTCTAAAACTTTTGGCTGTTGTTTCTGACAACGATACCATTTTTCCTGTCTTATCAACATTTTCTGTGCAAACATACCCACCTATCAGCATGTTTTCCATGTTAGCAACCAAACTTGAGTCCAGCATTCCTTCTGCTACTGCCAAGAAAGCAACAAACTGCACAGAACAGATTTAAACAAATCATGTAGGTGTGGAGAGACCCTCCTGTGTCATTCTGTGCCTGTGCCTATGCCACTCACGGGGCACATTAGTTTAAACTCCTAAAAACTCCCAGAGATGGAGATCTCTGCATCATCAGTTCCAGCATCTCCCACTCTTATGGATACAGCTTTCCTAAACTCTCACCTCCTCTGTTTTGCTGACAATAAAACCAAGGGGGTCTTGACTTTCCCCATGCAAATAGACCCATGACCACTACACTCTTTTACCAGACCCCTTTCTGCCACTGTCTTCAAAAGTGAAGCCTCTCATAGCTCTCCTCAGTCTCTTCTAGACCAAACAAATCCAATTTAAAAAATAATTCCTTACGGGTCACATCTTGCGAAACCTCTTATCAGTCCTGCTGTCCTCCTTCAGACATCCTCTGAAGTTTCCATCTTATTTGAAGTCTGGAGTGTGGATCTGAGGCCTGGGCCTCTCCAGCACCAAGAGGACCTCCATACAGAGGGTGCTCCTAATACCCCTTCTAATAACAAGTACCTTTCTGGCCACAGCATCACACAGTAGACTTAGACTGGAGCTTGTCCTCTACCAGCTCCCCTGGCATAGTGCCAGGACCTTGACCTGATTCCTTATGTGTATTTTTATTATGCAATTCCTTTTTTCGACTAAGGTTATTTCTAAAGTGTATTCATTAACATTTAGGAACATTTAAGATCAATCCTCCTCCCAAAGTCGGGGCCTTCCAGTCTATTTTGTTGGTTTAACCTACTGCTCCACCATCCAGACAGTTAACAGAGAATTAAATGAACCGCGAGCAGCAGAGATTTCTGTGGATGGTCCTCTTACTGACAGTGAATGACGCCTACCTACTCCTCAAGGGTGTTATTCCAACTGATGGCTGAAAAATAGCAATTACGCTGATAGGTATCATTTCTGATACCAAGAGCAGCCCAAAGAAGCCTGAAGCCAAGACTGATACCAGTGAATAATAGGTGAATCCCTGCTCATCCCCTGTACCGAGAAACAGGCTTGAGCACCAAGCCCTGAAACTACACTCTCTCCCTTTTTTTTCACAAGAGGACAGCAGCAAAGCTGGGTTATTCACGGCTGTGAAAGCAGGATGGGCATGTCAGTATGCCCCTAAAGCCAAGATGATGAGCTAACCAACTTTGTATTGTTAGAAGAGTCCCCACCTACACTTTCACACAAAGGGCCGATTAGCTCATGCAGAACTCTGGGAGGATGCCATCTTTCATCGCTACCAGAAAATGTTTAATGTACGTTAAGTTGCCAACAATTAAGTGTTTGTGTGTGTGTACACACAGCCCAGGAGTTGCACACCGTGCCGGGGCAGAGCTCTGTGCTGGGCACACAGGCCACAGTGCCTGGGGTCCTTGCACCACTCCTGCCATGTCCTGCTGCAAGGGAGCCCTGAACGCTCCACGGCCCGAGTCACCGATGGAAATACTGAGTGTCTGAGGGCACTAGAACACACAGGAATGAGGATGTGAAGCATCATCGCCCCATGGCACAGAACTTCTCTCAAAACCACTGGGTTTACGTTGCTGCCAGCATCACCTCTGTGAGAAGTGCTGCGTGGCCCAAAAGGGAAATGAGCAGGTGGGAGGAACTGGGAGGAAAAGTCCTTTGAGGTAACACATCCCCCTGTTCCTCCACTGGGGAAGCCGTGCTGTTCAGAGGAACAGATGCATTAAGGCTGCACACAGCCCATTGTTAGTGAACCACCAACAATGTACTTGTCCACTTTCAATGTTCTCCCAGTGCAAACAGCCAGAACGAGCTCTTTATGTCACAGATTTTATGTCACAGACGGACACAAATGAGAAACAAAGGAAGAAATCCTCTCTAGTATGAAAAAACAGAAGAGTCAGTGATATATTTGCTATGTTCCAACGGCGTACCTTATCCTCAGTTAACATAGGAAGTAATGTCCTCTCACTGTCTTTTTCTGCGCTCTTCTTTCGTGGTCCTTGTTAAAGATTTGCAGGATGTCAGGAATGCCCTGTGCTCCCTGTTAGCTTAACCATTACCTGCAAAACAAAGTGACCAAAAAAGTCATGCATAGAAATGCACTTTTGACTACCATATAACAATGTATATCTCCTTGGTGTATTTTCTGACTACAGCCTGAAAGCAGCAGCAGACACAGGAGTGCATCACGAAAATGTCTGCTTGTAAGTAGGAGAGCTTTTTTTTGCCTTGCTTATATGGGGAGACAGCAGTTATTGCATATAGAGGATTTTTCCAACTGAACCACCTGTATTTTAAGGAGTGGATGCTGAGGATGTGTCACCTGCATCTCCTCTTCCCAGGGATGTTGGGCAAATCAAGCCCCTAGGGAACTCCCTGTAAACTCATGCCCTACAGCTTGTGGGGAGGAATTATGCCAGAACAACTTTGGTCTGTTTCTGACAAAGAGTAACTGGCTGAATCCCAAATGATTACATCCCTGTACAACCTTGCAGCCGTTATGGTTCCGGGAGTTGGGCTCCAGCACAGCCCATTCACCCAGTGGGATCTCCCAGTCCTGAGCCCACCGTGATTCCTCTTTCAGACAGCCCAGGACCTCTCCATCACTGTGTGTTCACAGCAGATGCATCAAGCGAGGCAAAGAGGGAGTTTGGGGAAGCAGGCAGCTCCCTCTGCTTCCTCAGGCCACAGCTTGCACTTAACAGAGCATTCTTACTCTGTGGAAGTCTTTGCACCAAATGACTTTGTCCGAATCACTGCACTGCCTCCGTTATCGCCTGCACAAACATTCCCTTCGGATCAACATACCGGCTGGGCCAGGAATCACACAATTGATGTTTTGCTTTCTACTGCCTTATCTAAATCCAGTTACTGCTCAAAATGAGACTAAGTCAACAGACTTAATTGAATGAAAAGGCTGTGAGACAACCTGGAGATCTGTGGCTGTGTGTGTCCGTGCAGGAGTTAATCACTGCACAAACACTTTGCCACAAACGGAGCCGGGCTGAGCGGGATCGGTTTCTCCTCGGCCTGCAAGCTCCCGACACGCCGGGGTTGTGCGAGGCATTGTTGGGGCTGGCAGGAGGATTTAGACAGCACCACAAACAATGTACCACCACGGAGAAAAGCTGGGGATGGACAATGGAGCTGCCCATCAGCAAACACTTCTGCTTGCTGCCTAGATTAGAAGATAGCAGAGATCCCAGAGTAATGGCCAAAAATAATTGCTCCCCTGTCATCGTTGCTGTCCAGATATGTGAAATAGCCCTGGGAAACCCGCTGGGAGCAGCAGGTCGCTTGATGTCCTCAGCTCTTGCCAGGGAGGCAGCTGCCAGACTCTGGATGTCCCCAGCGGTCAGCTCTTGCGAGCATCACAGGATTTTCCAGACTGTGCAGCCACGGCATTCCTTCAGGAGAGAACGGTCTAAATGAAACATGCGGGAACAGCCACACTGAGTCAGACCCTTGCTCCACCTCACCTCTTGTCCTGTCTTCAGTGGAGACCAAGAACAGACTCTATGGAAAGACCATTAAACCTGAACTGGCCACAGCAAGGATTCAGTCCCCACTGTGACAGTGTGGCACAAAGCTTCTCCAGGGCTGCAGGAGGAAAAGGACACAGCCTTAGCCCACAGTTACAGCTTGCCCTGGCAAAATCTGTGCCTCTCCTTTTCCTACCACCTGCTCGGCTCAGAGGCCCCGCGTTGGCATCCGGTGCTGCTGCTGCTGTTCAGGGAGGCTGCAGTGAGAATGTTCAGGTTCGCGCCAATGGCTCGTCTTGGCCACTGCCTGAAGGGAGTTTGAGGCCGCAATCCTCCTAAAATAGACATTAAATATCTTCTAATACAACATGACTCACTACTTTCCTGGCTGGGAGGACTCTCTCGGGTGATGGAGAACCTGAATCAGGTTCTTCAGTAGGCAGTGACGGCCTGATGGACATCTCAAGGTGACTTTGCCGTGAGCCATGTAGAGACAGAGCCATTTTAAGTGGGGGGCTGAACATGGATTTTGGCTGGAAAAGCTCATCCCGTTTTCCAGAGAGAGATCATGCCTTGCACAGGCCACCCACTTGTCACCACACGCTGGCTTGGGGCCAGGACATTTGGCTGTAAAAATGCAGCTGTGGTGGTGTCCCTTAAAGAAAAGAGGGCACTGACCCAGCTAGATCCTTCCTCCCAAGAGGAGTTCTTGCCCTTTGGAGTGCCACACGAGCAGACAGCACAGCTTTTCCAGCAAAGTCAGGAAGGATGGGAAAGCTGCTGAGCTTTGTGTTCAGGTGCATGTGGCCAGAGTGCTAAAGAAACTGCTGCTGAATGCCCAGGATTTGGGATACAACAACAACACACAGCACTATATTTCATTCTTTTAACAAGTGCTGAATATGCAAAGGCTCCTTTCCCAGCTTCTGTCTTCATCTTGGAAGCTGGGGAAGAGCTGTGTGTATAATTATTTTCAGATGCCATTCACTTTATTGATTATCTGAGTAGGATGCACAAATAATGGCAGCTAATGCCAGAGCAGAGATCGAATGAAGCTCACTTCCTTTTGGGAAAAGCCGAAAGATACAACGGCCTGGGATATATTCCCTGTAGTTCAGGGAATTCTCTGAAAGTTCAAGGGCAGGGGAAAAAAAGGAAAAAAAAAAAAAAGAAACTGTCTCTGTGTTCACTAAACTTCTAATATCTGAAAGTGCTTAAAAAAACACTCACACTTTTTTTCAAACGCTCATGGAAAAACACACTAAGCTTTTGACTCGACGGTTTTGTTTTTCCAGCGAGTCCCTTCCAGGCTCCATGCTCCCTCTCACAGTCACGTCTGCTGGGTGAGCTGGGAGCTGACAAACTAGAGGAGCTCTCTGTGATTTTGCCACATCGGGTTTCAAGTATCAGCTTGCTGGAAGTGCCGCAGAGAGGGAGGAGGGAGGGAAGTGGTGTGAGCTTTGCCAGCACACCTGCACAAGCTTTGGGCTCTCCTGGACACTCTGTGTGCTAATGATGTATAACCTGCAGAGCCTGGCAGCTCGCTCGCTGAAGACTCTACCAGACAGGCTGTGCATGCCTCTGATTCCGAATTTCTTAAAACAAGTAAGAAACTGCCCCCCGCCCCCAGCCCCGTGATGTAGGTAAATGCCCAGGATGGAAACCGAGATGTGCTCAGCTGGGCAGAGCTTCTACCAAGGCAAGGAACAAATGACAATTTAATTATGGTGCTTTAGGTCTGTGTAATTCCTCTTATGAAAGGGAGGAAAAAAGCTGAAAGAGAGACAGAGTTCGTTTCAGCTCCAACGTTCTGTTAATTTTTCTTTTCACTATTAGAGATGCATCTGGATCCTATTTCTAATCCACTCTCAAATTTGCTCGAATTAAANCCCACCATGTAAATGGGTAATGGAAAACAGCCTGGGATATATTCCCTGTAGTCATTCTGAAAGTTCAAGGGCAGGGGAAAAAAAGGAAAAAAAAAAAAAAGAAACTGTCTCTGTGTTCACTAAACTTCTAATATCTGAAAGTGCTTTAAAAAACACTCACACTTTTTTTCAAACGCTCATGGAAAAACACACTAAGCTTTTGACTCGACGGTTTTGTTTTTCCAGCGAGTCCCTTCCAGGCTCCATGCTCCCTCTCACAGTCACGTCTGCTGGGTGAGCTGGGAGCTGACAAACTAGAGGAGCTCTCTGTGATTTTGCCACATCGGGTTTCAAGTATCAGCTTGCTGGAAGTGCCGCAGAGAGGGAGGAGGGAGGGAAGTGGTGTGAGCTTTGCCAGCACACCTGCACAAGCTTTGGGCTCTCCTGGACACTCTGTGTGCTAATGATGTATAACCTGCAGAGCCTGGCAGCTCGCTCGCTGAAGACTCTACCAGACAGGCTGTGCATGCCTCTGATTCCGAATTTCTTAAAACAAGTAAGAAACTGCCCCCCGCCCCCAGCTCCGTGATGTAGGTAAATGCCCAGGATGGAAACCGAGATGTGCTCAGCTGGGCAGAGCTTCTACCAAGGCAAGGAACAAATGACAATTTAATTATGGTGCTTTAGGTCTGTGTAATTCCTCTTATGAAAGGGAGGAAAAAAGCTGAAAGAGAGACAGAGTTCATTTCAGCTCCAACGTTCTGTTAATTTTTCTTTTCACTATTAGAGATGCATCTGGATCCTATTTCTAATCCACTCTCAAATTTGCTCGAATTAAAATCCCAGATCACTGCTGTGTTTTCAAGTTGAAGTGTGCATAGTAGCCAAGGTTTATATTGCAATTTCTGGAGTTATGGAATGATGAGCTCCAAAAGCGGAAAGTCTGTTGTATGCCTGAGTCCTGGGGAAAAAAAAACCTGGTTGGCATCAGTGTTATTTGGAATTGGAGCCCATTTGTAGAATAAATAGCCCTGAAGTTCAAGCACAGCTACATTTTACATGTGGTTCTGCCCAGCTGAGCTGGTCGGTGTGGAAGAGCAAAGGCTGCCATGCTGGAGATGTAGGAATGGGAAGTGCTATATAATTATAAAGCCTGGATATTTTTCAATTTCCCCTGACATTTAAAAGTTCCCCCATTAGGTTGGGGCTTATTTTAATACGAAGTTAACTTTCTGACTAAAACAGCACTTGCTTTGAAATACCTGTACGTTCTCTATTCCTCCCCGAATCCCAGTCCAGCATCCAGCTTATGTCTAAGTCCAATGGTCTCGATAGGCTGGAAACACCATCGCTCTCATGGAGCTACGAATCCCCATATTCTCTGGGCTTTCATCTTTGCCATGACAATTCCCAGCCTCTGCCAGGTGAAGCCAGCCAGCCAATATTTATGGAAAATGAACAGACTAATCATTTCCAGTAGCGGGCCACGATTATGATATAATTGCAGCAGTTTACGTTGACATCCAAGTGGACGGATATGAGCCAAAAAATTGGAGTAATGGCTCCACCCATCTACCACTCAAATGTAAACAAGCCAGCATGGTTAAAAAGAGGACTGGAAGTCAGGCCTGGGGCGTTCTCCTTCAGCTGTGTTACGGTGGGATAGCCAAACTTCCACACAACCTTCCTGCCAGGCAATTCATCCAGCTCTAAACTGACCTTGCCTCACTCAGAAAGTTTAGCGGCTTCTCTCAGTATCAGCTTCTTTTTAAACAGGGCTAGAAGTGCATTACTGTCAATAAGAGCAAGAGAGATTGTTTTGGAGATTGGCTGTTGCAGGGTCATGATTTAAACCTGCAAAGTACCTAAAATGTAGCTCAGCCCAAACCCTGGTTGGCCCTGATGTTGTGGGTACATGTGTGGGCAGGGAAACAGCTGCAGAGGGGAAAGGAGTCCTGAGAAGAGCCCTGAAGTTACCCTTGAAACTTTCTTCCTTGCCCCTCTCCAAGTTGGCCTAAATTCAACTCAATTAAAGTATTCCCCAAATTACATTTCCAGTAAATTCATAACCCTGAACCAAACAGCACCTGCTGTTGGTTGAGGCAACTTCGCGTGCCATGGTTGATCCACTCCTCCTGGTACCATCACCTGGAGAAAAAGGATGCTGCTCAGCTTCCAGTTCGCACTCCTAACCGTGAGACCAGCTTGGCCTAAGCATGGCCTGTGCCCGTATCTCTGGCTACCACAAGCCCCTTCAGAAGGGCTGGTTAAGAGGAGGGAGCTCTCGTGGACACTGGGGCAGCTCATACCAGTGAGGGTCTGGCCTGTGAACACTCGCACCTGCAGAGTGAGAACAAATAAAGGCCCGCACTCCAAAGCGTGGTGAGCTCCAGCCTCCTAAGCCGTATGAAATCCCACTTCCTCTCCACTTGTGCTAAATGTAAAAACAGAAACAAAGACACACACCTAAATAAACAGAAAAGCAGAGAGCAGAAGGGGAGCGAGGCCCTGGAGCACGCCAACTAGTACAGAGAGATGTTTTCTATTTGCGGTCCTCCGTGTCAGACCTTGCCATGTCACGTGGACCAGAATGTGAGTGGGAGACTTGTTGGACACATTGGCTTTACAAACGTCTCACAATTGCAGAAACACCTGCTTTACATTATTTTTTTTGCTGGTCCACAACAAAATTCTTCCCTGGTCAACAGTTCTCAGCAGACTTCCTTTCTTCCTTCTCTGTGGATGGCTCGGATCACTGGTTTCAAAATCCTGGGCCACCACGAGATCACACTGGAACCTCCTTGAGGAGGAGGGCGCATCAGAAGGCAGAAAGGCCAGTTCTGCTCAGAATTATGCCAAATGTTGGCTAGAGGACCAAACCCACATGAGGCTGCTCACGGCCAGGTGGGGGCAGTGGGCAGAGGGGTTACCCAGCCCAAAGGGACCGGTCTGTCAGATCCATCTGTTTTCAGCATGAACCCCCCCGGCCCACACCTCTGCAACTCACACCACTCCAGCCACCACAAGCTATTGCTCTTGGTCTCCACTGCTTCCTGTGAAGCTGGAATGGGTCTGAGGCAGCGTCCAATGAAACCAAAGGGAGCCTTTCCATTAACTCAATGGGCTCTGAATCAGGCCCAACATCTGTTTGGCCCTCTCTGTACACTGCACAGCCAATTTATTCTTTATCCATTCCTGGGCCTCCCTCTCCAATAGCAGCCATATTTTTCCTACTTATGGTTGTCATTAGCCCCACTAAGCAGCACCCCAAGAAGGAGACTGCCTGTGCCCTTTGGCAGCCAATCCCCTGGTGTGGCACAGCAATGAGTGCTGCCCCAACCCCATATCATTTCAGCCAGGCTCTTGTCTCTCCTTGTTCAGGTTTTAAGCACATCCCTTTGAGCTGCCAAACTCCTCCTACTCTCCCTTTCCCACCAAGTAATGGGCTGGTTGTGCCTTCTTTTCTATTGAAAACCTGATGAAGAATCAGTGCCAAAACCAAACAACAAGGTCCAAAAGCTTGTAAGACACCTGAAGAGCGTTGCCAGAGCAGGCACAGGTTCTCTGAACAGACATTTCTACCTTGGTTAATGACAGCCCAGGCAATGGGATCCCTAGAGATCTGGAGTACGAGGGAGAACAGCCAACACTCACGTCCTTTGTCTTCTACTGGAGTCCAGGGCTACAGCAAGAGACCAAGAAACAATTCTGCAAACCGGCTGTATCAGACCACGGAATATCTCACGTTGGGCAGGACCCATGAAGTTCACTGAGTCCAACACCCCACCTCCCCACAGGACTATTTAAAACTAAACCATACGACTACAAGCATCATCCAGACACTCCCTGAAGTCTGACAGGCTTGCTGCTGTTACAAGTTCCCTGGGGTTCTTCCCCCACCATCCCCATATCTCCTCAAGTGTGAATTCACATGTTGTGCCAGTTCGCAGCACTTCAGTTTCCAACTGTTCCCACCAAATTTGTGACTCACTTTGCAGAGACAATTATGGGACTGGGCACAAGTCTTCTCTTGGTCCCACAATTACAGCGACAGCAATGGTCCACGAGACACCATCCATTTACTGAACAATACACAGGATTAATTTCTTTATGACTTTGCCGAGCCCTTGGATTCCAAGATCTTGTTTTCAACCAGCACACATGGATTCCCATGCTGTGACATGCATGTCATTGCTAAGCAGAACAACAGCCTTCGCTCACAAGCCAAGCTGCTTCTTACAGCAAAAAAACAAGTCTCCAGTGCTAAGTCTAGGGATTCTTCCAGGCATGGAGCTGCAGAATCATTTTGGGCATTGCCACTGCCTAAGTGAGAACCCCGTGCAAAAATACCTCCCCAACATACCCCCAAAATCACGTGGGTTTGGAAATGGGAGCGTGTCGCCTGGGGCCAGATGTGGGGACTGGCAGGCTGCTGGCACTGTGCAGAGGCACATCTGCATGTCAGGCAGTTACTCATTCCTGCATACTTCCCCGATAAAATCTGGATTGCCTAAAGCTGGTATTTTCACTCCAGTTTCCTTATCAAGGTATTTACCACCTCCTGTCTGTGTCTTGCAGACTGAGGGTGTTAAATGCTCCCCTATTCTTTGCCTGTACAGGGAGCTGGAGCTGCCATACAAGATGGGATTTCTAACCCCACCGGAGCAGTGTGTGGCTGCTGGCCTGGGCTCGGTGGGATCTCACCTTCTTTGTACCTGGGGCGTTGCTCTGCTGTTCCTCGCTGTCTTCCTGCAGCTGGTGGGCTCCTTCCTGTGTTTTGGGGTGTTTGTTGTGGTGGTTTCTGGTAGTTCCCGATCACATTTTAGAAGTGTCTGTGCAGGGCTCTCTCCTGGTGTGGCAGCTGTAGAGCTCAAGCAAGAGGATAGTTTGGGATGAATTTATCTCAGGAGTCACAGAAGTGTATATGGCCCCTCAATAATGCACACAACATCTTCTCTCTAAAGCAAAAAGCAGATCTCTGTCTCTTAAATATCAGTACTGAGACAGGCCCGTGATCAGAAAGATAAGGTGTACTTGGAATTTTGAGCAGTCCATCTCCAAGAGCACCCCACACCTCTTTCCAACCCACTGCTGATATCAATCGCCTATTGTAGCCAATGGCTCTCCAACCCCCCTCTCCTTTTGGGAGAGCATCATCCTGAACCCTTCAGGGGGTATCCTTGAGGGCTCTGCTGATCCCCTCTGGGCTTCATAAAAGGGAAAAAGAGAGACATGTTATGAAACACAATATCCTAAAAAATTATTCATTTCCCTGAGGAAAAATACTACTGGTTTACTCACTGGGGAAACCTAAGCAACAGATTTGTTTCAGTTTGGTTTCACAAACGTGGGAAATATTTCATCAGTTTAAGAACAACATTTGTGGAGATTGATCAGCTGGGTTCTGCCTTGAGGGAGGATGTAGTTTATTTTGGGATGCTGATTCTACACACAAGGCTGTCCTCAGCCCCTCCTGAGAGCATTATGCTATAGGCATACAGCTTGTGCCAGTCAGACTTAAAAGAAGGCTTTTCAGCTAAATTCAAAAAGAATGAAATGAAATGCAACTTGATTTCAGAAATGCCACCAAGTTATTTTAGCCCAGTGTAGGGCTTTACAGACTTTGTATGGAAAGATTTTCTTCCGGCATTTTTGCTCCATTTTTGAATTGGTGTTTGGGATGCAGAAAATAATCAGAACTATCACATGCAATAGATTCCTAATCTGAAATTTCTGTCTTGACATAGGCTGGCTGAAGGAAGCGAGCTCTCTCCAGCTGCCTTTCCTAGAGAACTGCCCAACTGTTACCAACCTGGGCAAACTTGTTTAAATCCCACCACTACACCTCCCGATACAGGAAGTGCTCTTGGGATGCTGGACAATGCTTAATGAGAGCCAGGGAAAAGAGCTCTGCTTTAGTGTTGAACCCCTCTGCTGGCAGATGTCATGCTTGGGTCTGAGGTGGTTGTCTCACTTGGCAGTGCCCATCCCGGTGAGAGCCCTCTGAACCAGGTGGGCAAAGCAAGCCCTGTCACTGGCAGCAGTCCAAGAGAGCCAGGCAGGGTTCACAGTCTGGTTTTCCCCCTCCCTTTGGTGTTTGGACAAGCCAACATTGAAATCAGAGAGACCTAGCAGTGGTGGCGTTAATTGAGTGCCAATTGCAACAAAGATAGGATGACAACGATGACGCTGCTTGGTTCTGTATCCTGTATCCAAGCTCTAACTTCCCTTGCATCCTCCCTCCTGCTGGTATTAAGTCCAGCTAGGCTAAAACCACCTCCCTCTAGATGTGGCCACTCTTGCTGCGATTTCTCCTCGGACCCTCTCAGGAGCTGCAATATTTTGGAGGGGTCATGCACCTGCTGCAACCCCTGCCCGGGTGCCCAGAGCGTGGAGAGGAGCAGCCTGGAGACCCCTCGAGCCAGAAGTAAAGGAAAGCAGAGGGTTTTGCCCTGCCCTGCAACTTCCAGAGACAGTGCATGAGAATAAAATGTAGGGAACCATGTAGTGTGAGAGAGTAACTCAAGAATTATTCCTGTAGTGAAGAAACCACATAATATATTCAAGATGTCAGAGGTTAGCCATGGTGCATGTGAATCATGCTGCAAATACCTCACCTTTAACTCTGCTGTCGTAATTAGATTACAAAGTTTTTATTATGGTTTTAAATTCTGCCTTTATAGGTTGCTGTCCAGCTGTGCACTTAAATCTGGTTTTATCACACTTTCTGAGCTCATCACATTTAATTCTGCCCCTACAATGCTGGATTAACTTTAAGGGTCGCTGAAGTCAGAAGTCACTCACCCTTGCCCTACTAATGGATTCACAGCAGCCCTGCACGGCCGAGCAGTGACGTGTACAGTAACCCAAATTTATCGTGGGGAGGAGGGCAAGGGGAAGGGGGGTGTTTGTTTATTTACTCCTCTGCTGGGTTCGCTGTCGGGACATTTGCAGAGATTACTGCGTCGAGGAGGCGTTGTTTACCTCCTCCTGCAGGAGCCTGTTGCAATGCAGTCTGCCCAGCACTGCTCTGGGAGCTGAAAGGGAGAATATTTCGGTCTGCCTGGGAGAAGGGATGGCTGATTAATGAGGCCCATAGACCTCTATCACCGGAGGAAATTATCAGCTCTCTGCATCCAGAAATCACTCCCTGCTGCCCCACTCGCTCCTGCCAGAACTGCCACAGTCCTGGTATTTTGTGCATCCCATCTCTGATATTTGAGACAGTCCCAGTAGAATGAAAAAACATTATTTTTTTTAATACGGGTGGCTTCTTTTTTGTTGCCTACCATCTAGAAGACAGGACAGGGCACGAATGAAACTCTTCATCTAAACAACGGTCATGCCCAGTTTTACCTCAGTCTGTTTTTATTCTCTGACCAGCAAATGTCAGAGAGGTTGGTGTTAGATACCACCAAAACAAGATGATTCCTTGCCATGAAAGAATCATCCTGTAAATAAGGAAGTAAAGGGGAAATCATATTCTATTTAAAAAAAAAACCCAAACCACAGAGAATAGGGTGTTGAAGGTCCAAGTGATTAACACAAAGTCACAGGGAGTCTGAAAGGGATCTGGGAAATCCAACTTGCCCCAGTGGAAAGGACATTTCTCTCTTTCTTGCTGAGGAATACTTTACTGGGACAGACCTGAGCCAGACAGAGATGGACAGCAGGGAATTTAGTGGAAAGTGGAGGGCAAACTTTGTCACTGCGCAATGCCGTGACAATTTTTGACCTTTGCCATTCAATGACTAGACACATTTTTGGAACCAAGGTTAATAATCTTCAGCAATATACAACCGTCTCCCATGGAATGCGTGGTGATTAGGGCAAAGAATTTCACATGGTCACAAAATATCTATCTCAGAGTCCTGGGCTTATAAAATACTCTATTTCCTCCATTAATTGTGTCCACGTGGAGCTGTAACTAAGTAGCTGCAACAAATAAAACCAAAGTAATATTGTTTCCTTTTAAAATATTTCACTTAATTTGTGGAAGAGGTTTGGGCTCATTAAAAATAGGCCATCTCCCATGAGGGCTTTTCCCTTTTCTTCTCCGAGCCCCTGGCCCAATCCTCAGTAACACACAGAGCAGCATGTTGCTCCTTGGCACGGCCCTGGCTGGAGCCGCTCTCCCGCTCGGCTCGGCAGCTCCTGGGCAGGCAGAGCCCGCTTGGCCAAGCAGCTCCTAATGTGCCATTGCCCTGAGAGGAACAGTCCCCGACTGAGATTTCCTCCTTCCCTCCCCAGCTCATCAGGAAACTCCACTCCGTGCTCCCATGGAAAGATGCGACTGTCACAATCCCTCCGTTTCTTCTGGGGAAATGACAGTATGCTGACTGCAACCAGCAGTGCAAGCAAAGCCCAGTCCTGAGCTGGAGTCTACCTGAAGGCACCGTGCAGACGCTTGGCTGCCTCTGGTGGATCTCAGACCGTTCCCTGCTCCTCCAGAGCAAGCTGTGAGTCAGCTGCACCAGGGTGACACCAGGAACCGCTGTCTCGTCACCAGACTGTGGCAGCTCCTTTCCCTGAGCTGATGGCAGCCACAAAACGGGCACAAAGCACACAAGGCAGAGGCAAAG
>VYZQ01011605.1:0-17710 GCA_013400655.1 Mystacornis crossleyi
GGGGCTGGCAGAGCCATTCCAGACTGGCTGTGGGGCACAAGGCAGGCCCCAGACCTCAAAGCAGAACCATCTCCTACATCCCAGTGGGTGTCAGCAATGGGTAACTAGGCAGGAGAAAGGACCACTGGTAAATGGACACAAAGGGGAATGGGAGGAATCCTCACACCACAGACCCCTCGCTGGTGAGCCATGGACACCAAACTCCTGCTGGGAAATGTTAGCCACCGTCCTTCCTGGCTTCTGCTCCCCACTCACACCTTCTTCACCCTGTTAATTATTACAAGGGAAACAATGAAGGCCAACGTGCACCAAAGTCCAGCGTGAGTGAGAAAATCAGCAGTTTGCTCACAGCCATGAGCCAGCCGACCACAGCCACCACGGAGCTGCCTGGGCTGCCAGGGAACACGGCAGCAGCCTTTGGAGTGGCAGACATCATCGTCGTGGTTCTGTACTTTGCCTTTGTCCTCGCTGTCGGGATATGGGTGAGTCCCTGAGGGGGCCGGGTTTGGGTCTGCCTGAGCCAGAGAGGCTTTGATGCTCCCTGGACCCCTCCTGGGTGCAAAGGGGTTTGTCTGCGAATGGCATCCTCTGCACAACTTATCCTAGGGCCTGTTGAGCAAATTTGGGGGTGACAGGGATCCTTCTGTGAGCCCTTGCTCCCACCCCATATGGGAACAACTGTGGGATCATTCCCTGGAGGTTGTTCTGGGAATGATGCTCAACTCCTGTGCTGCAGAGCAGTCTCACATCTGGCTGTGGACAGGCAGGAGGCAAAATAAAAGCCAGGGTTGAGCTGGAGAAGACTGAAATAGGATCTTAAAACCTTTGGAAAGATTGTTGCTAATTATTTGTTCACGTTGCTTGGTGTCACAGACACCTACTGCGTTCTGCTTGGCCTGAACTGTTTCTTCTTTCCCAGTTGGTACATTCACGGAGAAGTTGTCAAACAGGTACAAGCAGCTTCTTTCCAAAGCATGACTATCAGAAACCTGCACCAAGAGAGGCGGAAGCAGTGGGTGAAGCCTGCCATATTTAAAAGATCCATAAAATTATTTTTGAGCTGATGCTGAGACCAGGCATTAAGGATTCTCCTGGCTTGGTCTGGCTCGAGGGTGGGTGAATGGAGGAAAACACTTTTTCCTGTTCTTTTTCCTGTGCTTTCAGTCATCGATACGAGCGAGCCGGGGGACCATTGGAGGCTATTTTCTGGCTGGACGATCCATGACTTGGTGGCCTGTGAGTGAAATGCTTCCCTCTGTTTCTCATGGTTGGAAAGCAGTTCCAGATGTCAGAGCAGGTCTGGTGAGGCGACCCAGTCCTTACATGTTCTGGCTGTAGTCTTGAGATGAAGGGGACAGATGAAGGATCCGTAAGGAATCATCCCACACATCTTTGCCAGTGGGCTGCCAGGCCAAAAGGGTAGCTCAGCATCTTCAGGGGTTTCCAACTCTCAGTTTCTCTGCTAAAGTCAGCAATAAAAATGTTCCCATTGATGAAAGTTAGGGAATACTGGCTGCCTAGCTGGGTTTGAAACTTTTTGGCCTCCACTCACCACTGATGTTCCCAAGTCAAGAGAGCATTAGGTAATCTAGGAATGTGTTATTCAGTAAAAAGCATTTAGACACTGAATTAAAAATAATCCCAAATCCCAGGACTTTCTGAGCCCTTGCTATTTAGAGCAGAGTTGAGTTTATTGACTAACGATGTAAAGGATATAAACTTGAAACCACTAAAGTATAAATCTTCACTATGAAGGAAAAAATAATCTATTGAAGGCACCTTTTCTTGGGAGTGAAAGGTACATATAAAGATAATTTAGAGTTTGAAAGGAATAAAAATGCCACAGGAATAAAGATTCTTCTCAGCCAATGCCAGGCTCTAGAACCATATATCTCTCCAGTGAGTCGTGGGTAACAATGCACTTCTCAACCAAAACACAGTTTTTTTTCTTTTCTTCCTTTGGCTGTGCATTGCCCATAAATTCACTACGCTAGATTTTCAGCCTCTTCCACCAGAGAGACATACACCTCTCTAAAATCTGTCATTTCTTAAATGTTCTTTATACTTCTGTCTCAGCCAAGTGACATTTAATGGAAAAGCTTAGCTTGATGGTTTTCTCTACTTAGGAAGGGGAAAATTAAAAGATACTAAAATCAAACATTTTTTCCTCAATCTTGTTCTTTTAAACAAGATTTCTGGGGTTTTTTTTCTATTAAAAAAGCCCCCAAACAAACCCCAAAGCATCCTCACTGCTTTTGGTTCCAACCACAGGTGGCTACAGAGGCTGTTGGATACAGGTCAGCTCTTGGCTCTTCTGAACTGTTTTAGGTTCAGAGCAACCTCTGATGCTGTTCACTTCCCAGATTTGTTTGTCAGAGCTGATTCTACCTCTGCAGCTCTCCTGCAGGCTCAGCTCCTTGTGGCCTTCACCTCAAGTACGACTGGCTTACCTGCATTTTATTACTATTTTTATGAGAGTGACAGGTTTCAGCTGTGCATTAAACAGCCTCAGCTAAGCCCTGATATTAAATTGCTGCTCCTCTGCAATTTATCTTCTGTATTTCTGTATCTGATCTATGTATCAGGAAAACTGCTCACATTTCTTGAGAGCACTGGTTGCAAAGTCCTGTTGCAGCAGCTTCTTTAATCAAGAGTTTTCTCAGGCAGCCAAGAAGGCAGAGGCAGTGTGGGTGTTGATGTCATATTAATGTTTTACCTCGCCCAAAGGTGAGAAGCAGATCAGCTTCCATCTCTCCTCGATTCACAGGAGAGAAGGAGAGAAAAGGAGAGAAAAGCTCCTTGTAGGTGGTGTGCCTAAAAGCAAACTGTAGGATGAAAGGGCTTGACTGGTCTTTTGGGTAACTTTTCATTTGACCCTGAGAGAGGTTTGATGTTGGCATGCAGAAAGGAGGTGAGGCTTTGTGCCAGCAAAAGCAGTAATTAAGTCAGATAGCCTTTGCCCTGTTTAAAGAGCCTTGGAGCTGGCATTCTTCCAATTAGGGTGCCAATGAGCTATGGCAGGGACGGCCTACCCTGCCCACGGCCTGCAGTTAACCTGAGGCATGAGCATTTTCCAGCCTGCTGCAGAGCTCCATAGCTTTGAACCTACCTTAGACACTAAGCACGGAGACCTGCATTCTCCTAACACGTCCATGCTGCGGTTCAGGAATCTCCTCCCTCAGGAGGAGCTCCAAGAGAGCATTCCTGTCACCACGGCTGTGTGAACCAGCACCACCATGTGCAAAGCAAGACTCAAAAGAGGCTGTCAGCAAGTCACGGGGAGGTAGAGCAAGGGTCAGCAGGGTCACAGATGGCACCTTGCTGGCTGATTAACAAGGGAATGGAGAAATCCGTCACGTTTCACAGACACTGAGGAATCTGTGGTGTCACCAGGCTCTCCTCCCTCTGCTGTGCCTCTGTAACAGGTGTGCTTCTCAGGAGAACCCCCGGCAAAGTTTTTATTCTGAGGTTAAGCTTTCAATTGAAGTGGGGGCAGTGGAAGGGAGCAGGAACACGCTTTAAGATATAAAAATGTAGGGTTTTTAGAGAGATGAAGGAAACCTCAACTCTCCATTAGAACCCAGCTGCCTAACTACAAGGAGATGAGATCCTGGGGAAAGAGAGTTCCTGGGGAAAACACTTGGGTTGATAGAGAAGTTCCTCAAAGTGGCTTTCTGGGTTTTGTCCCTGTGCCCTGTGTTTCAGATTGGAGCGTCCCTGATGTCGAGCAACGTGGGCAGTGGTTTATTCATCGGCCTGGCGGGCACTGGAGCAGCTGGGGGCCTTGCTGTTGGGGGCTTTGAGTGGAACGTAAGAGCCAGTTCTTTTGTCAACTAAGATGTCACTGTTTACAAAGGGACTGGAGTTTCTCCCCAAAATCAGGTGTTTAACAGTATCAGCAGCAACAAGTGCTCAGCTCTCAGGAGAGAAGCCTCCAGACATTCCGACAGCCTTGGGAAAATGAGATCTTTATTTTAGTTTAAGTGGAATTCACTAGAATTATTAGCTCTCTGACCTTCCTGGTGGTACATGGCCTTATTTTTAAGCTTTAGTCTTCACTCATGAAGATTAAAATAAAAGATAATGAATGCTGGAAAGGTGCTTGAATAATCACAGGATTCCGGGTACAGGGAGTTAAAAAAAAAAATAAGGCAAAAAGAAGCAGCATGTGCTCCTAAATTCAGTGTAAATCCATGAGAATCAGCAACACTCTCTTCACCTGGCCGCTGCCAAAATGTGGCATCTCTGGGGTGAACATCTGGGTGGGAAAGCAGGTCTCATTCTGCCCTGCTGAAGTGGCCTGGAAAATTGCCACTGACACCACACAGAGCATGAAAGGCAGGCCCTTGGTGTGTGATGCTAATGAAATTTCTCAGCTGATGAGGAATGAGATTAGTGCCAGCCTCACAAGAAGCGTCACTCACCTAACTCTGAATCTCTTGCCTACCTCAGCACGGAGTGTTAATAGTGCCGGGTACTTGCCAAGCACAGGCAGTGCCCACCAAAACCTCTTTCCTGGAGTGTGTATTCACTGCACTGTTTTTTTCTAGACCATTAATGTCACCCTTAAATCCCTGGAGAAGAAAACAGAGAGTGTGTTCAGCCTGGAGCATGTAGGACGTAAGAATATTGCTGTACTTTCAGGAAATCTATTCAAGTCACTCTAGAAGCTCACAAAGACAAGATTGTGTTTCAGGGCAAATCTAACTTCATGAGTTCAGATTAATTTATTTTAGATTGGAGAGAGAACTTAGATATGCCATTATTCTTTCCCTCTGCCATGGGACATCGCTCAGCTGGAGGGATCATAGGAGCATCTTTTACCTCAGCCAAGCTCTGCCACTGCAGGAGCAGTGTTCTCCTCAATCAGCCACAATCTCTGCTCACAGGAATCAGTTTCTTCTCTGAAAACTTGAATAACTGATCAAAATAAATGTAAGGATGAAAGATAATGGCCCGAGACAACCAGGAGGTGAGGTGTGATAATCCAATGGCTTTCATTTACCTTTAAGTTCTCCTGTTTGGGCTTTTTCTGGGAATAGGAGAAGAAATACATGATGGGAAATGCCTTTACGCTTTGCAAAAGACTCTTCACCTGTGGCAAAGCAACTAAAGTGCCTCTTTATCTACCAGTGACAGAAGCACATCTGCTCCAGCCTGCAAGGAGAACATCCCAGCAGAGTCTTGCTGTTGCTTATTTTTATGCTCCGCAGGGACAGTCTGCTGCCTCAGCCTCATCACTTGCTAATCAAGCAACAAACAGATGCTCCCATCCTGCTCTGAATCACTTAACTCTTCACTGCCACAGCATCAGTGGTTTCAAAGGCCACCAAA
This sequence comes from Mystacornis crossleyi, assembly GCA_013400655.1. NCBI lineage: Eukaryota > Metazoa > Chordata > Aves > Passeriformes > Timaliidae > Mystacornis > Mystacornis crossleyi. The sequence goes on from VYZQ01011605.1 coordinate 5,335, forward strand.
TACACCACCATCTTTCAGAGAACTAGAGCAACAGAATACACCATCTTGCCCAAAAGACCAGGAGATGGGAGAGGATGTGACACCCATCACAGAGAAACACAGGGCTTAGGAGGAGAACTTCAAAAGATTCTAACTGAGTTGTAATAATTCCTCCAGCTGCTGGCACATCTTCTGAGCAGGGAGAAAAAGTCAGTCTGCTTCTCAAACCCATTGCATGGCACTGTGACTTTCTGCTTTCCTAGGATGGCCACTGAGAGAACGGGAAAAAGCTGTTCCCATGTGTCGAATCCTGTGCCTTTATTCTCTGTCTCTTTAACAGGCCACCTGGGCACTGCTGGCTCCACGGCTGGATCTTCGTGCCTGTTTACATCGCAGCAGGAGTAGTCACCATGCCTGAGTACCTGCAGAAGAGGTTCGGAGGGCAGAGGATACAAATCTACATGTCCGTGCTGTCCCTGATTCTCTACATATTCACCAAGATATCCGTATGTATCCAACGGAACGCAACCCTTGTGTCTAGGGCAGGGATAGGGCATCCTGGTACAAGGCAGGGCTGCTCAGAGAGAACTCAGATGTCCTTGAAAGGACCAGCCCAGCTCCCAGGAGCAGTAGCATTGTGTTAGTGTGCTGCTCCTGCCTCTATATTGATCATGGAGACCTCTCCTAAGAGAGAGACAGAGCCCTCATTAAACAGCAACGCACAGTGAGAACTTTACAGGGATGTGCAGCTAATTACTAAACAGGGTAAGTACCACAGGCTGTCTGCCTGCTTTTCCTCTTCTATCACATCAAACCTTAGGCAACAGAGACCAAGGAAGGGCAGCATTACCCCATCTGAAATTCTGGATGGCTGCTTCTTGTAGGGATGAAATTCTCTTAAATTATTGTAAACCTTCTGTTGTTCTTGTAGCTGAGTTTTCAGCATTGGGTATTTTATGGTTGTTCCTCTTTCTCACTTGTGTTGCACAAAAAGGATACAGTGAAAGGGAGGTAGGTTCTGGCTTAAGACAAAATTCAGCATATTTTCTGGATTGCTTGTAGCATTATACCCTCCTGGTAACCATAAACCACCAGCCTGCTGGGTATTTCCCCCTTTTAAATGCCATTCAGAAAGGAACAGAAGTTACGCTCAGATATTTACTAAGAACTACCTGTGCCCTTGGAGGGAGAGGAATGTATTTGAGAGTCCGTTACAGGCACTGAAGATGTCAGTCCTTTGTCTCCAGCTGATCATCCCAAGGTCAGTACAAGCCAGTTTTCACTAGACCCTGCTGAAGTATTCAGATGTCAAAGTGCCTTGGGAGACACTGACTGGAGATAAGACACTCGAGTGGCTTCAAGGTCCTCCCAGGCTTATTATGTCTCAGGTCCTGGGAGGGACATTAAGAGGAGTTCCATGCTGGGAGCGTGGGATAGATTTCCTCCTCTAATGGGCAGCTCTTGGTCATGTCACCCACTGCTGTCACCACTGCCTCCAGCTTGGCTCTGCGAGATCAGAGCATTGCCCCTGGTGGCAGAGTGAGTGAGGTCTTGCAAAGAGGCACTCGAAGCCTCTTTACCAGTGAGAGATAAATGGCAACTCTCTCCTGCAGCAGCCCTCAGTGAGCACAGCCACACAGCCAAGGTATGAAACAGAGCTGTCTTTCAGAGTGACCTTCACAGAGAAGTATTTGCCAGTGCTTTTCAGAGCAGGACCCTGGCCCCCATCACTGCTGTTTCATCCCAGTGGCTTCTCCTCTGTGCAGCCAATTCACGCGTGGCTGACGGATGTGGCTGGGGGAAGTTTATGGCCATGACAGGTGCTTTCTATTAAGCAGAGCTATTGTTTGTGGAGAGCTCATTTAGCGGCTGGCTGGACAGCAGGCACTTGGTTACAAGAAGGATTTTTCTCCCTGTGCTTTCTGCCCAAACATAGGTTAACAACCAGGGCACTGCAGAGTCTTCTTGGCTTGCAAAGAAAACAGAGATCTCAGTAAACAGCGTTGTCAGAGGACTGATCCTGCACAGCTACAGAGGTGGTTGTGTTTGCTGCTGGGAAGCCAAACCCCAGAAGGGGCAGTGATTCCTGTGGTGTTCTGGTTGTGCCTGTCCTGTCTCAGGCCTGCAGAGGTCAGGGGTAGCACTGGCTCCTTGCTTTAAAGGGGCTCATTTCAGACACAGCAAATGGAATTCTTGTCCCATCCCTTCCGTCTCCCTCGGCAAAGGTCTTCACCTGTATCTCGCCCCATACCAGATTTGCAGGTGTCCTTCTACCTGCTTTCCCAACCTAAACATCTCCCATATCACCCTATGCAGTTCTGAATGATGTTATCTGTGTGATTCCAGGTTTCACAGTTTCTGGTGTCACTCTCTCTGCCAGAAGGTCCAAACAAAACACAGCTGATGGGGGTTTCTGTATTTCTAATGAGGTCCTCAGCAGGTATAACCTGTTTTTCTGGAGTCACTCTAATATGCTGAACTGCAGGAATAGCAAAGCCACCTTTTGACCTTCTCAGATAAACAAATCATGGTACAAGACATCAGTGACTTTAGGAGTCTTTCAAGGGGGAGTGTCTCCTGGCCACGAGGCCACCAAGATGCAGTCCTGGGAAGAATAAGGTCTCTGCTATCTCCCCCTCTTTCCCTCCTGTGTCTGCCTGTGGATGCATGGGCTCTGCTTTTCAGGGATGTCTTCACAGTCACCAAAAGAAGTGACAGTTTCCACTAGTCCTTCTCTGTGCCAGCCAGGATTCTATGACACGAAGATGGACTTTATCTTGATGACTTTTCAGTCCCTTGGCATAGCACCTTCATTTTCACTCTCCCGCTCTCCCAGACCCTGAAAGCTCTGACCTGGAGGAAAGTTTTTCCTTACTACAGCAGAACAAGGTTCAGAGCCAACAGCCCCAACAGCTCTTCCCCTCCCCTTCCACTTCACCTTCGTGGTGTCCTCCCCTGTCAGTGCTTTCAGCCGCAGAGGGCTGCAGGCTGCTTTATTAGATTTCACTCGCACGAAGCACAACTAATGCCAGACTGCCCTTGGTTTTTTCATTCCAGACAGACATATTTTCCGGAGCATTGTTCATCCAAATCTCTTTGGGCTGGAACCTCTACTTGTCCACTGTGGTCTTGCTAGCAGTGACTGCTGTCTACACCATAGCTGGTAAATAGCTGATTTTAAAGGACACATTATAAACTGGAGCCTGGTATATAAGTTCCCCATTTCCTGCAGAAGGAAAAGAGTATTCAGGTCTGAGGGAGAGATTGCTGGTAGTACCTGCCCTGTCACTCCCAGCTGTTGGAGACCTTTGCTCTTCCCCTCTCCCCTTTTGGCCCAAGGAAAAGTGGTATGGGAGGAGCATCACTTTTTTTAGAGGATTTTCTAAAGGCTCTCAGCTCCCTCTGTGCAGGAAGTTACCACTGCTCAGATTTGCTACTTTTTTCCCTTTCTGCAAAATTAGCAACTTTAGCTGTTAAGATGCTGAACTGCCTCCAAGTCCTCTCATGAACATGGAAAACCCTTCACAACATTCCTCATGGGAGGGCTTGTGACAGCTGCAGGCTCCAGGGGACCAGCTCAGTGCCAGCTTCTCCCAGTGGGTCTGTCCTGAAATCACAGGGCTGGGGCTAAAGAAAGCTCTTTTCCAGGCGAGGTGCCTGTTTCCCTGTGTGTGGTGACGCACTGACTGCTGTCTCTGGTTCTCCTGGCAGGGGGTTTGACTGCTGTGATTTACACAGATGCGCTGCAGACCCTGATCATGGTGCTGGGAGCTTTGGTCCTCATGTTCATAGGTAAGGGCAGCCTGCAGTGGCCCCACACAGCAGTTTAGTGGTCCCAAGACCACTAGACCTTAGCAGGGTGCCTCAGCCTTTCATGTGTGGTGCAGAAATGAGTTTTAACCACTCACAGAAGTGGTGCCAGCACAAGTCTCAGTCTCCAAGCCACCATACTTGCTTCATCCTTTGCATTAACAGTATGGAGGTGAGGCTCTGGATAACTTCACCTCACTGGAATTGCCAAAGAGCTTTGGAACATTGCATTCTGAGAGCCAATTTCAGCTCTCATTAAGCCCATGTCAATTCAGAGTAATCCTGCTGATTTTCGCTGTTGACTTTTGGAGTTACTGTGGATTCATGTGGGCGTAACTGAGCGTTATAAAAAAATAAAGAGCAACAAGGAAATGGCCACCATCAGTCTTTTTTTTAAGCTTTCTTGGCAAACAGAAATATCTAAACCAGGTATATTTTTTCTGATGTCATACCTTCCTGATGTAGCTCTCGGAGAGTGTATAAAGACTAGATACTGATGACATTGCAGGGATTAGCATCATGGAGATTTTCCTGCACTGATCCTCTTCCAGAATGTGTTGTTTAAACCACAAAGACTCTGGGCAAAATCCAGCTGACTTCTGTAGAAACCTTGACTGCAAAAAGCAAGGGTGGAATGAAAAGTAAAGGAGATAAGAGGAAGATAAAAGAAAAGTAATCACGAGACTCAGATAAGATAATAACTTTGCAGGATTCACCAGCCCTTAAATCACTGGCATTTTCTTTACAGGATTTGAAAAAGTTGGCTGGTATGAAGGACTTCAGGAGCAATACAGCACAGCAATACCAAAGATCACGGTCCCAAACACGACCTGTCACCTCCCCCGTGCAGATGCCTTCCATTTGTTCAGGGATCCCATCACAGGAGACATTCCCTGGCCTGGCCTTATATTTGGTCTCTCTGTGCTGGCTCTTTGGTGCTGGTGCACTGACCAGGTAAATAAAATCTTTCCCTCAGCAGGCAAACCACCACACTGTTATTTTCAGTCCACCGTTCAGTCTGTGGATCTGTGAGCTGAAAAAAATCACTGTGCCTCAGTGTGCAGGAGTTGCTACCTTTTTTACTGGTCTAGACCAGAATGTCTCGCTCCTTCCACCTTCTCAGCAAGCTGCTAATTTTATGCACTTCTTAGTGCAGTGAGAACAGGTTATTTTCATCTGTCTTTATCCCACTGTGGGCTGGTGAGTACTGGGAGCCTTCATGCAGTTAGCATGGCAAGGATATAAAAATGTGAATCTGGAGCTGGCTCTGCTGTGACCTTGAGCAGACCTCCAGACAATATTCCTTCGTACATATTCCCAGATGTCTCATGTCCCTTATTCCTTTCCAAGCTACAAACAAGGAAAGATGCGTGTGTTTCTCAAGACCTGGTGCTTCTGTACTTTCAGATGGGATAATTATGAAACCCCACCACGGAGCTTTTACCAAAACACCCACAGTCTGCTTCATTCCGTGTCCCTTGCTGCCATACAGCTGCTGTCTCCAGCCCTCAAGGTGGCTTCATTTCAGTCAAGGGTGAAATTATTCCTGTAAAGGAAATTTCCATGCTGCCCTCTCCTCTAGCCTGTGGACTGAGCTCTGAGTGGTGGCAGCAGGCTGCAGTCAGCGAGGTGGGAAAGCTGTCCTTGGCATGCAAAACACCCTGGGATCCTGCGGGATGAAAGTCATCCGTAAGAAGGAGAGACAGAGAGAGGATGGATCCTGCTCTCTCTGTTGTGCTTCTATTTCATTCTCTGCTCCCTTTCTTCACCAATTGCAGGTGATAGTCCAGAGGTCTCTCTCTGCCAAGAACCTCTCCCATGCCAAAGGTGGATCAGTGCTGGGAGGATATCTGAAAATCTTCCCTATGTTTTTCATTGTCATGCCAGGAATGATCAGCAGAGCTCTTTACCCAGGTAAGCCTTCCCCTGCTCCTTGACACGGGGCTCCATGCCTGCTGTGACCACTAATCCCACACAGGTCTGCCAGCACTTCTACGTCTTAGAAACTGCTGTCCTGCAGGCACATTCATAGAGATTTCTGTTGCACCATGGTATCCCCAAGCCCTCCCTCCAACTCCAGTTCTCCCACAGTGGCATAAGCCACCGGGAGCAGCCGTAAGGGGCATACTTTGCCACTGGGGGCATATAACTCCATGCTGTGGACATTGCATCCACCTGTCTGTCTGGAGGGAGTCAGTGAAATTAAATTCATGGAGCACTGAGGTTGTCCTTCAGATCCTGTGGATTACATCCATTAGGTATTTTGGAGAGTTTTAGCAATCTACCATGCAGATTCATTCAGGTCCTGGTGGATTAGGCTAAACGAGCTTCTCTTATATCCCAAGGAGCTCTCATTGCTGGTTTCCCCAGAGCCTTCCCTTTCCCAGGAAGGATACCTTGGTCAGAAGGACCACTCCCAGAGGAAAGAGCCTACCTCCCAGATTTCCTAAATAGGAGTAAGTAAGCCTCCAGAATCCCTGGGAACCCAGCTGACAGGTTCATGGAAACAGTCCAGTTCCCACAAGTGACAAATCATCAAGGATTACAGTTATGCAACACCCAGGAGAGTGTTAGCTGTATCCTTAACAGAATTTCAAAATGTCATCTCAAAGTTTCACCTCTATTATATGATATAAAACATTTTCCACCTCCACTCATTGTAGCTGTATTCCACCTCTGAATTTATATGAAAGCATACAAGGCATCAGGTTTTGTTCCCTTGATCTAAATAACCTGTGGCTCAGTGGGGTTTGCACTGACTCCTTGTTGTTCCCCTGTGTTCCACAGATGAAGTGGGCTGCGTGGACCCAGACATCTGCAAGAGGGTCTGTGGAGCTGCTGTGGGTTGTTCCAACATTGCCTACCCCAAGCTGGTGATTGAACTCATGCCCGATGGTGAGAAGCACCCTTGTGGAGCTGGGCTTGAGCCAGGCTGTGCAGGGGGGGATCAGGCTGCCCTTACCCATCCTAAGCATGTGGAAATCTTACTGCAGATACCAGACAGTGTAAAAGCAGTGCTCAGAGGCCCAGGGTCTAGTCCTGATTCCCCTTCTGTGTTTGGCTCCCGCAGGGCTCCGGGGTTTGATGATTGCAGTGATGATGGCAGCCCTGATGAGTTCCCTCACCTCCATTTTCAACAGCAGCAGCACCCTCTTCGTTATCGACATCTGGCAGCGGGTCCGCAGGCAGGCCTCAGAGCAGGAGCTGATGATTGTGGGCAGGTCCTTACATTTATTTATGTCTCGTTCCTCTCATCATCTGTTCTGAGTGCAGCATTTACATCCTCCAGGCTGGACTCACTGAGAAAAATCTGCTGTCTCTAATAGAGAGCAGGAGCACAGCTTGGGAAAGGGCACTGCATTTTCCAGCTTCTTCTTGGGTGGATCTGGTCAAGGAGAAACTCTGAGTTTTCCACTGAGCTAAGCAGATAATTACCTCTCTTCTCTCTAAACTTATTATAAGTACTGCTTTAAATATAACTTTTAGAAAAGCTGAAAGTGCTCTGGAGTCGTTGTTACCAGAGGTCTATAAAAACGTGTTATTTTTGCATCAGACAGGAGTGATATGTTGCAATTACTTTTTTTTTTTTTCCCAGGGAAAAGTGCAGAGCTGAGCCTCCCAGCTCTCTGTCTCTGTGATAAGTTGTAGTGTCCTTTGCAGACAAGCTTTGGTGCTGCATTGTATCAGGGGCATATAAAGTTCTCCTCCAGACAGGGGAATTTAGGCTGCATTCAGTGTGTTTATGGTGCTTTTGCTCTCCAGTCATCAGGATTAAGTTCTAAACTTTGCTGAGGGGTGGCTGAAGGCTGCAGGGAAGCTCACACTTCACCATGGCAGAGTGGTGAGAGGACAAGTACCTCTCGCTCAACAAGATGGACAAACCTCTGTGACACAGTGCAAAGGCAGAAGAAGGTTACAATATTCACCTGAGACCCCAAACATGATTTTAATAAGTAGCAAATAAGTTGGAATTTGGCAAAGGCAAGAGACTGAGCACAATACCTGCTTGGAAAGGTGGCAGAAAAACTGTTTCTGCAAGCTTCCAGCTCCCTCTTCCTGTCGTATCCAAGAGCCAAGGTCATTGAAGACCATGTCACTCTCTAGGACACACCAGACTCACATTGGAGGAACAATTTTCTCTTTTCCTATGTATACAAGGAAAGGTTCTTGAGAGTGATCTGTGGATTCTTTCTTAGGAAATTCCAAGAACAACTGGGAGTGTGTTTTGTTTAACTTTGCCTACAGAGTTAACACAATTGTATCCTTCTCTTTCAGAGTCTTCATCCTCATCCTTGTGGTCATCAGTATTCTCTGGATCCCAATCATTCAATCAGCCAACAGTGGAAAGCTCTTTGACTACATTCAGTCCATAACCAGCTATCTGGCCCCCCCAATCACAGCCCTCTTCATCTTGGCAATCTTCTGCAAGAGGATTAATGAGCCTGTAAGTGAAGTGTCAACAACCAATTGATACATGTATTTAATCTGAGAAAATAAATAAATATCTCTCCCCTCAGTACTTAGCCTTTGAGACTTTGTAAGCTCGGAGCCAGTCCACCTGAAGTGTGACAATTAGGCAGCCTCGCCCTGGCATGCATTAGTGGATCTTAGCCCAGTCTCTAGTGGGTATGGGTCTGCTTCTAAGAAGTCGCTGCAAGTGGCACTTGTTGGCAGCCCCATTTGAAAGCACAAAAGGGAAGTTGTTCTGCCATTCAGGGATGATGTGTCAAAGGCTCGCTGGAGGAGTGTTATTAGGAGGAGATTCTTGCATTGTTTGTGTTCTATCTGCTCCATGTTCAAGGGCAGAGAGAGAAAATGAGGATTTTTACCTGAAAAAATTGTCCTTTGATGTGCATTAGTGTGAATTTCCATCAGGCATAAGAAGTCTTGGGAAAGAAGAAGGAGAAAAGAGGGAGAGGAGAGGGAAAACTACAACCAGAGGTAATTTGCAGTGACCTTTTCTCTGTGCTTGCCTTCCTCAGGGTGCTTTCTGGGGCCTCATGGCTGGGCTTGCTGTGGGTCTGGTTCGGATGATCATGGAGTTTATTTATAGCCCCCCGTCTTGTGGGGAGGAGGACAGGAGACCAGCTGTGTTAAAGGACTTGCACTACCTCTACTTCGCCCTCATCCTCTGTGGCCTCACTGCCATTGTCATCGTCCTCGTCAGTCTCTGCACCCCACCGGTCCCTGAAGAGAAGGTAAGTGACTTGCAGTGACACCCTTTTCCCAGAGCCCCCGTTTGGGTACCAAAAATCCCTGAGATCTGCCCTTTCTGTTCCTCCAGTGGCTAAGAAATGGTGTGTGGTGCATATGCTGCCGAGAAGCCCTTGCTCCTCAGCTCTCTCTATTCCGCAGGTCGCAGAGTGTTAATGCTGCTGAGCACTGAGTGCTTCAAATTGAGTGTGAGTTCCCATGCTGTGCCCAGAGCTGGGCAGACACCACAGCCATCATAACTGGAATAGAAAGAAAAGAAGGAGGGGAAGGAGATGAAATCACATTACAGAGCACTGCTGAGGAGGAATTAAATATATCTAATTGTAGCATCTAGCCTGTTTCAGCAGAGCCAGCATCAATCTTGCAGGCAAACAAGATTAATATCTTTTGCAACATGGGCATTTAGGAAAATAACATTTTGTCCCAATGTGATCTCAATTAAATTTAATAACTTTGAGGGAAGCACAACTTTCTTTTACTTAGCACATTAAAACGGTGCAGAGTTGGGAGGTTTTATATTATAAAACCTTAAAGCAACTCTTCCCAGTCCCAAGTTTTAAAGCAGCTGCCAATATAACAAAACTGCCACCTACCTCTCAGCAAAGGTTACTGGATAGATTAAAAAGACCTATTTTTTCCTGTCTAACTGCATGAGAGAGAAACTGCTATGATGGCATCAATCTGTTGCTTCCTCATAACTTGTAAAGCATTAACCAGCTCCATCAATGTTTGATGGAATGTTATAGGTGTCAGAGACACCCCGCTCCTAAAGATTACATGAAAGCAGGTGCTCAGATAGGGGAGAGGAGGGGGGAGAGAGGCTGTCTTTGTGTCTGCTTGGAGATAAACTCTCAGCTTTTATTAGCTATCAGAGGATCCACATGGGAGAGAGAAATACTGGCAAGGAGGCACCATTAGTTCTGCTGCTTACGTTGTTCACGGCCGCTCAGGGGTGGCCAGATGGTTGCCAGCAATTAATTACTGTGGTTTAATGAGTTCCCACTCATCATCTGACCTGTGATAGCTAAACATGTGCGGTGCTCCCTGCCCACAGCAATAGCAAGATAAGATGCATTAGCACAGCACTGGTGAACAGTGAGCGTCAGACCAGCAGTTCAGGAGATGGAGAAACTGGCCCCAGCACCTCCAGGCTTTTTAGTCTGACCTCAGAGGTATGAAAATATTTAAAGCATCTAAGAGGGGAAGTTCAGGATGGAGCCCACTAGAATAGAATTAGGGAAAGAGAGGTTATGATCTTAGAGATTCCCCAGGGGACTTTTTCAGTGGTATTTCTCCTGAAATGTGTGAGTTTATAGGTGCTGGATGTAAGTGACCTTATTTGTCACATTCTTCAAAGAGCCAGGGGTACTGTCAGGGAGGGCAGGACTTTGTCTGAAGCAGCTGTGTGCAGTTATCCCTGAGGAACAAAGGACGAGAGGTGCTGGCTGCCCCCCTCAGGTACATCCGGAGAGGCATCGAGGGAGGAGAGCTTGCTCAAGGGCAGCACTGGCCAGGAAGTAACGTCAGCTGGACTTTCTGGGGGAAACTTTCTCAGCAGGGGTGTTCAGGATGGCCTTTTGGTATGCCATGGACCCCACATAGTGCTGAGCTCAGTGCTTGACCTCTGTGTAAGAGATTCCGTTGTAGAAAATGAGTGAGCATTAATGATACTGCCTGTGGCAGTGAGAGGCTGGACACAGAGACCCAGATCAATCATCTGATATTTGTGATGACCATCCTGGGTGCCCCCTGCCCCTCAGTATCTTCCCACGACACAGAAAATGGGATGGGCTGCCAGGAAATTTGTGCCACAAGAGCAGTTGTTCCCTCTTCCCATAGCTCAGTAGGAATGGGAGAGTCTGTCCCCATTTCTTTTAGTCTGATTCCATTCAGTTTCTACTATTTATTCCTGATTTCAGCAGAAGTCTGCCCTTGTTCCTCAGAGAACAGCCAAAGGAAAGGTGTGGGGTTTGATTGAGGTAGGAGACAACATTGCTGGGTTTCTGCCTGTCTGGCACAAATCTGAGTGGGCAGCACTGCAACCAACATTTTTCATTTTCCTGGGTCAGACCCACCCCACATCTTGCCCTAGACAGGAGCAGAGGTGTGGGCTTGGACCATCACTGCTGGTGACATGGTTTCTCATGGTTTGTCCCCTCATCTCCAGCAAGTCTGTGGCTCTGCTGAGGTGGGTCAGGGACAGAAGGGTTTGGGGAAGGAAGGGCAGGAGGTGGAGATCAGGGTGGATGTGTCAGGCTCTGACTCTCTGGGTGGAAACTGGCACCTGGCCTTTGTGCTTGTCACTATTTACTTGGCATGCAAGTGGGCAAACCTGTGGTGAAGAACCTGAGTGTCCCCACAACAGTGTCTGGGAGGGGGAGGCTGTGCTGGGTGTCCTGGATGAGGATCTCTGAAGCTCTGGTGCTTCCTGGTTAATCTATTTCCTTCCTGAACCTTGGATATTTCTCCCGAGACTTGCACGGGGCTGGTTCTGCTCGTCCTTGACTGCAGTTCTTGGAGATGGAATGATGAAAGACACAGCACAGGAGCTAGGAATTGTGTCATTTGTTTTGTCAAGCAAAAAGAGCAGAAAAACAAGCCAGCAAAGACAAAGCCAAGGAAATACAGTGATAGATCATACCTCAGCAGATGTAAATCTGCACAGCTCCATTGCCTTCAAAGACCAGGAGCAGCTGTTGAGCACAGTTATGTCGCTTTACACCAGCTGAGGATCTACACTGGACAACTTTAAATATTGAATCTCAATGCTTTTGAGATAGTAAATGGGCTAAAGGAGAAAAGAGATTTGTATCTGATGTTAGAGTGGTACAGCTAATGTTCCTGGCTTTAAATGAATTACAATCTGAGAACTGCAAGCTGTAGCATTTTCTCCTGCTGTTTTGGACACTCTCCCATCCCTGTGGTGATTGATGCTGTGCTGGAAAACAAGTATGCAAGGAATTTGTTTGGTATGCTCCAGAGTTCATATGTCTTCATTGTAGGTAGTCCATATTGTGTCACGCCGTCCTTGAAAACCCTGCAAAAGAGCTTACAATTAAATTTGAGACTGTGAAGCTGAAACACAACTGTCAGGTGCCAGATGGCATTTTGGAACAGAAGGATTTATTCTAGTTTACAAACAACAAAAGAGAAACTTTGCTGAGTTCTTGCAAACTCCCTTGCCCAAGGAGACTGTGAGGGTGAAAAGGGAGGGTGAACAGCCCACAAAGCACCGAGTGCCGCACCAGCAGGGCAGCTCCCCAGGGGTCAGGGCTCACCCAGACAGGCCGATGGATTGGCAGTTCCACCCGGTTCCCTCTGGGGTTGGGATGTTTTCCCTGTGTCTTGAGGTCTGGCTTCAGTGGCTCCTCTT
>VYZQ01011625.1:0-14284 GCA_013400655.1 Mystacornis crossleyi
CCATCCTCATTCCTACCCTATCCCAGATACATTTTATAAAAGCAGATTTGGTCCAGCTGACATGCTGTTTAATTTAATTTAATATGAAGAAACTCTGATGCCTGATTCCCTATACTGTCTTTTAATGTCTTGTGCACTGCCCAGGACATACTAAAAAGCCATGCTAGCAACTTACCTGAGTTACACAAAGGAAATGCCCAGTGGACTTCCTGAGCAACAGCACACACAGAACAAGATTGAGGATTTGGATCACTGACAGATCTACGGTTGAAGAGCAATAAATCACACCTCTCTCCCAGCTTGCTTCTCCCTGCTTCTCCTTACTTTTCTACTTCTCCTCTTCTAAATGAAAGGGGACATCTTACAGGCTTGCAAAATCTTCCCTCCTATGGGAAATTGCTGATTATCAGAGTTGCCACAATAAAGAACAAGCTCTGCAGAAAGTGAGCAGCATACCACAGTAGAGCGCTGCAGGTTTTTTGGTTTTTTTTTCATTTTTGCTTAGCAAAACTCTGCTATTTATGAAAGTCACACCTCCTAGAACATAGTGTCCTGCATGTGTAGATATGGTGGGCTTCTGTGCACTTCAGCCATGAAAACGTTGGGGTGTGTAAGTAATGTAAGGTCTTCCTAAATAGTGCCTTGTAAAATCTGCTTTATTCCGTGCTTTGTTCTTTTATGTAGCACTCTCTAGCATGTGCTTGGAAATATTTATTTTCCCTAATTTCTTTTCCTTAACTGAGGCAAAATATTTACACACCCCACACCAAGCTCAGTAGCTCTCGCAAGGAATAGTGCTTGGTATACTGCTGCTGTTAATTTGCTGGCATACCTAATTACACAGTTGAAAATGTCAACATTATGTCTGCATGGCAGGCATTGATGTGGCTGTTATGTAACACAGGTGTGCTCAACCCTCCCTAAAGCGAAGCTCAGGCACTGCTACCAGCAGCCATCGCTGAGCCACGTGGGCTGCAAAACCAGTCAGAATTATATTTATTGAGTCACGAGCCCGTGCCAAACTCTGGCTTTAACAACTTGAATGCTACTGCTAATCAAGCCAGCTCATGAAGACCTTGTCCAGTGTGTACCCACACAGCAGTGATCACACCCCCGGGTCACAGCTCTCCAGACCAGCACTGGTGGGCCTGGCCATAGAAGGATCTGGTTCACCACCCCCCTCTCTCTGCATCCTTCCTCTCCGTGAGATGTTTCCACCCATCTGGTGGGGATTGGAGAAGGTGACCTGTTCTGGCCCAGCTCACAGCTTAACGCAGTGATGGAGATGCATTGGTGCTGGACTGCTGGATTGTGAACTGTGGCACAGACACGCAACCTTTGGTGCTGTTTTATGCTACAACATTTTCCGTGTCTGCAGAAAATACCATGAGAAGCACTGATCATATACAAAAATACTGCTAACTGTGCTGAAGCTGGGCTGCCGGAGCCCCTACTATTGGAAGAGAGAAATTGGGAGAAACACAAGCCATAAACCAGAAAGCTTTCTACTAACAAAATATCCCAGGGTAGTTCAAAATCAGTATTAAGTTTTGAGTAAATCAGAGAAAGCAGAGCAATAAGTAAACCAAGGAAAATAATAGACATTAAATACCTGTGTATTTGGTCATACCTAACAAAAAGTTACTTCTCTGGGATATTTTTCCAAGTGCTACAACAGATCTTCTGTATGATCTTGGGCAAAATGCATAATTTCTCTCTGCCCTGATGTTAGATAACACTTCCATACCTTATAATCCCTCATGTTGTGAGTCGCTAAGTGTCAGAGTGCTCATTATGTAGGACTAGACCAGGTCTTGAAGAAGAGAGAGGACCTGCTAAAGGCAGATAAAAATGGGATGTGTTCAGTTGTCCCTGAAGTCATCAGGAGCCGAGGACATGGCAGATGTTCAGGCGTTCTCAGGCTCGGTCTCTTGCTAAGGAAGCATTTCTCTAACAGCATCCAGGGAGCAGGTCTAGCCTAGGGGCAAGTGTTTGCACTCACAATGCTCAGTGGACAACTTGATTAATTGCCAAAAAATGTGGCTTGATTTCTCACTGACACCACTTGTAGAAAATATTTCAGTAGAGTCAGGACTGATTCTTCTCCTGAAGAATGAGCTCCTGGTAAGGTCTTGAGAAATGTCTGAGTAAATGTCTGGAGGAAGACAGTGGTGAGTGTTAGCAGGTGACTGGGCATTTTACCCCTCAGTGTTACACATATTAAATTGAGTAAGACACAATAGGAAACACTGTAGAGTGCCAGCATTTGGGAAGACACCAGTACTTGGAATTCATCTGATGGATAAATCAAGTGATATTTTTTATGACCGGGTTTTATACCCTTCAAAATGATTTCCACCTGTTAGCAGTGTAATAACTATGGGCAGATCACAACAAACAGCTTTGACCATTTCTGTGCACAGACCAGAATCTTCTACCTGCAGCTCAGTTCCCTTCTCTGTCTGTTACTTTATTGCCTTATGTATAGCAGAGAATTAACACTTCAGCTTTGCAGCGTTCTTTGTCATGCCCAGGTAATTAAAAGAATGCCACTGCACCTGGCAGAACTATAAAAACGTCCTTCTAAAAATCTCAGCAGCATTTAATATTTTATTCATTGCTATGTTGTTGTGTTTTGCCTGCAGTAAAACAACCTCATGGAAGTGAGACACTACCACTAAAGGCTAACAAACGTTCTCCCTTCAGCATGTTATGTTAGCTCTGTGCCTTTTTTGTCCTTCCGTTTTGAATCCTTGTTTTTAACAAACTTTCTGTTTTCAAGCAAGAAAAAACCCAACCCAACATTTCTATTGCTGGAAGCAGGGAACCAGAACAGGCAGTGTTGAAGCGTTCATTCCTTTTCCATTTGTGGAAAAGACTGTCTGAAATCTTTATTTCCCAGGGAAATATAGCCCACATTTTCATCCTGTAATGCCTGAATAACTGCCCTGCATATAACGCTATCTGTCCTGTTAGTGACTGAGGAACTAGAAGAAAAAATAGAACAAGTTTAACATATAAAAAATAACATTGATAGCTTTATTAGAGAAGGTGTAGGAAGCCAAACCACGCAAGCACAGACACAGTTATTAAAGGAAAATAAGAAAGTTGTCGACACAAGCTGTTCAGAAATAATTTCAGGTCCCCCAAAGCCATGTGATTGGCTTGCAGACTTTCAGTCTTCAAAATACAGATTCAGTGTGTTTTTATTTGTCTTCACTTTTTGATATGCTGGGGAATCACATGAAACCAGCTTTATTTTACAAATGTGGAGGCTGAAAACTTTTTAATAGAGATTCTTGAGTGCTACCATGACGCCAGAATCTGGATATCTCAGAAACCATCAGCAGGGCCACGTGGCCAGCAGTAACGCGCAACATTAGTCTATTTTTCTAGCAAAAACCCTGATGTTCCACACATTCAGCTCCCTGTGGGGATGCTATGTTTTTCCATTCAGCAACCTCATCTCAGAGAAAAAGGACTCTGTCTAAGATTTGCAGACGTCTTGTTGCACAAAGGGAAGCAAAAGCAAGTTGGGACATCATGAAATTCCCATTATGTTCTGCGTATGTTCTCAGAGTGCCCATAAGTGCATATGCTGTATGTGTGACTCATCCCCAGATCCTGGATGTGAGCATAGGAGCCGCGGGTGGAGAGTGTGCCAACCGTGCAATAAGCGACATGACTAACATCTATCACATGTATTTTGTTTTCTCATCTTTTTTTTTCAAGGGAAGGCCCGCGTGCCTTGGCAGGTACTATTAGCGCTCTCTTTGCCTCCAAGAACACAAGCTCTAGGAATTGCATCTCGCACACGAAGCAGAAGGTGGCTATGTTTGCCAGGGCCGTGAGCCCCTGAGGGAGCTCATTATTTACTTTGGGATGTGGCCTGTCCCCTGCCCAGACGAGCCGCATTGTCGTTTTGCAGAACCCTATTTACCCGAGGGATGTGGCTGCCAGCGAGGTGTTTAGTCTGAAGGTCTGGATGGTGGCGTGTGCCAAGTCCAGCCATTCGAGTATCTTGCTGTAATGTCCAAAATTTACAATGAGAAAAAGAAAATTAGTCTTCTCTCCTTTTTTTTTTTCTTCTTTTTCTCATTGTAAATTCAGAATGGTATTCAGTCCAGGTGTATGGAGCTGTGTGAAGGTGAAGAGGTGAAATCAATGTGCCAAACCCGAGCCAAATCAGTGGCTCAGTCAACCATAGGCTTAAAGTGCAGAATCAGGGGACATTCCACCCTGCTGTCACTTTCATCCTATGCCAACCCGTTGATACAGTTTTTAAAAGGCCTCAGCAAAAGCAATCTATACTATCTCAAGTAGTTTGACATATCTGAACACTGAGACATTGTGCTGAAGTGAAAAGCAAAACCCTCACGCTAGATAGAAAAGAAAAAATCACACATTTAGTTTCAGTGAGTACATTCAGTGTCAGCATCAGTGCTGCCAGTTCTGGCCATTAGGTTTTATAATTTCCTGTTTTTCTGAAAACAAGAATTATGTATAGCTCATGACAAATGAATACTCTGAATTTCTACCCTTAATGGTTGCAAAGCAGGGCTTGAAGACCTGAATTGGGTGTGCCTCACAACTTTAGAAAACCCAAAGGCAAATTCAAAATATGCATTTTATTGGTTTCGATCAACCTTGTGATTTTAAGTCATGCATGACTTTTTTTGGAGGCCTGACTCACAGCTTTTGAACGTTCATGTGGGGCTGTAGTACCCCACAAAGAATGAAATGCAGTTACAAGAGCTGTACCCAGGTGACAGGTATGGGGCAACCAAGCAGACATGAAGCATTTGTATTTCTTAGCAATTTCTGTTTCAGGCTGGCAAAAGTGAGGAGCCTGACAGTCTGGTGCTTTATGGGAAGAGAGAAAGCTGAGGAAGAGCAAGGCAAGGAGAAGAAGGATTCCTGCCCAACTCAAAAAATAGGTGAAAGTTCATCTTGAGAAAAAAAATAAACTAAATCTAACTGCTACCTCTGTTTTAATGAAGGGTTGGGAAGGCAGAGAGGGAAGGTATGTGTTTATATCGCAGAGCTGGTAATGAGGGATTCTTCTTCTCACCCTGGTTCTGCCACTGACTCATCCAGCAGGGTTAGGCCTGTGTCAGTTCTCACTTCAGAGCAGATTAGACTTAACTATAGACCCAGCTGCTGTCACATTTACTCGTGTTGAGTAACACTTTCTTCCCTGGTGACAATAGTTGTGATGGGAGAAACCCCATAGTTCACAGGAGGTGAATGATGGAGCCCCACTGTAGTTACAGAAAAGAAGCATCTGCAGCACAGAGCTGCTCTAAGGCTTGATTAGCTCTATGCCTAAAGCATCTCTTAATTAGTTGAGCCATATGTAGATATCAGGATCTGCTCCTCTCCAGGCTTTTCTTTCGGAACAAACAATCAGGAGCTAAGGAAGATCTGCGAGCTGAGGTTTGCTCGGTTGGCAAGCCCACCCACTCAGCCCAGTAGCTGGCAAGGTGATGAAGGATCACCTCGCCCCTCTGCTGTGCTTCACTGAATCAGCAACAGAAAGGCTGAAGATCACAATATTTATGGAGATGCTTCTAAAAATCATTGTACTTAAGCCTAAGAGGCTCTGCTCCAGGACTGAGCTGAGTTTGGAGCCCAGCACAAGTCTCCTTTGTAGAGCTTCTGCCAGCCTTGAGTGCACACAGCACACCAACACCCAAACTTGTTACCAAGCACTGACAGCACAAGAGCACAACTCAGGAAACCCTTCCAGGGAGGTTTTCTTCATGTTAAACAAATGTTTGGTTGAAAAATAAAGTTTTAACAAGCAGCCAGTTGCACAGATCCCCAGGCATCATTTGTTCAGGGATTATTTGGTTAATAGTGATGAGTATTATCTATCTATCTATCTATCTATCTATCTATCTATCTATCTATCTATCTAAGATTCAGAGGTGCCAAAGAATATGATGTATCTGCTTTTGTCAATGCTGACACCCTGCTATGCCTCATTCCCCCTTTGTAGAGTGCCTGCAGATTTGTTAATAAGCACTAGATTAGAAACTAAATCTCATAGAAACTACATCAGTTCTAATTGTATTATTATGGCTCTACTGCTAAAATATCAAAGTGAACTTTTCTCTGGATTGCTCCTCAGATTTCAAATAAACCACTTGTGTAATGAATTTAGGCCAGTGCCTCATTTGTGCTCTTATGGAGGCCTGTACATTTTCACTTTTGATTTGAAGTGTTTCACATCTCCCTTTGCTCTTTTCTCAAGGAAAACATTGCCTTGTTACCGTTTCCAGCTCTTCCATTATCTGATTCACCTTTATTGTTATTAGTCCAGTACACAAAAACCAGGCTGAACAGCTAAAAATTGTGCAGCATTAAATGCACACTTCAGGACTTACAGCTGCTGTAAACCCCTCACCTTTACGCTTACTGGCTCAAGAACTTCATGTTCCCCTTTTATTACACACCTATAACTTACAGCAATATAAAACACATCATTGTTTTTCCTGATAATTTTGCCACCCTGCTATTTTACGAGCCAGTCGGTTGGTCTGCGAGTACATGCACCAGGTACTGTATCTTGATGAAGGAATTGGATTATTGCCAAATAAAACAGTCAGACTATTATTATGGCTAATACTCTAGAAGTGTTTGCAATGGGTTTTTAAATAATCCTCTACATTTATATTGCACTATTCATCCTGAAGAGATCCAAGGTGCTGTGGAAGGCTGATAATAGGTCTTTTTGCTCATTGCTAAAACGTGACTGCTGCTAAGCTGGAAAAATAGTGACCATCCTGCACAAACAGCATTAGCAAGCGCAGCAGGTAATGAAGCAAACAATAATATTGCCATTTGGAATTGCAAGGTAATTGCTTGATTTGGAATTTGATGAGGACATAAGAGCTGATATGCTGCTGCTTGTAAAAATATGCTCCAAAGGATTTTGTGGTCGTTTCATCACTTGTGAGTGATGATGGCACCTCCACAAGCATTAGGTTCCCTGTGATGCTCGGCACAGTATTTCCAGCTGAGCTCAGGGACAAGGCTGTGACTTGGGAGGTTCGTTTCTAGCAGTGCATGAGTTTCTCTAAAATATTTCCTGTGCAGTCCAGTGACTTGTGAAGCCCGGTTCCCTTTGGCTCAGGACCTGAGCACACACAGCTTTACTCACTACAGCCCAAACACGTGATATGTGTGGGAAGGTGGATGACAGGCAGCCTTCAGCCAGGGATGTGTAGGTGCTCTGCTGATGTCTGACTTGCAATGCAGATAATACCGCCCTATTTAACAAACAGCGAATCTTTCCCAAGTGTAGTAGGAGGATATGTAGCATTTTACTGGACTTAGAGAGATGAGGCATCATCAGTGCATTCCCACAGTCTGCTCTAACTTCTGTTTTGTGGCTGGCTCTGCCACGTATACTTGAAGGATAAGAAGATCCAAGCTGAAAATAGGGAAGGTGAGAAATTCTTCTATTATGTCACTTTCAAAGATTCACTGTGTTGCTATATGTAGTTATGAGAGGACTTAGTTATTACCTGAAATAGCAGATAGTTCCTAACAGACCATCCATATCATGCTGCCTGTATAACCTGTCATTACATGAGTGGAACTGTACCACAAGGGAGGACAACTGATCAGACCTTCCTGTGAAAAACTATTGCCAAAGGCAGGTGGGAAACACCAAACCAGCATACACCGAATATGAAATCTCACATAGAGGGAAGATGTAGGAAAAATTCACTGTGGTGTGTGTCCAAATTGGATCCAATGCCAAATTCTTTGCAAATTAAAGATTTCCTGGAGCTTACAGTTAAGTGCCATTTTTGAAGCCAGGAGCCTAAATCAGACAAGTGTTGCCCAACTGGGCTCTTGAGACCAAGGGTAAGAAAGGTCCATCCCTCACAGGAGGATAAAAGCTGAATCCAAAGCCTGTGCCATGAATTCATTGCAGCGTGCACTGATGTCCCAGAATACGTTTATCCTAAAGCCCATCTTCTCCCCTTAGTACTGGGAACTGAGATACTCACACTGCAGTGCTGTTTTCTCAAACAGTTTCAGATGGTGCTTGTTTTTTGTACTTAACTGAAATCATTAGGTAAATTATTTACCAGGGTGCCCAGGGATTTAGTCAGACATACATGGCTAAACTCTTGGCACTAAAATTTCCCTGCACAGTATTGCCTTAATAATCTTTTTAACTTCAATAGATTGTTTTGTCTATCTCTATGTCTATAGAGATGCTATAGACAAACTGATGTCAAACTTTCCCAGATTTTAGTCACTCAAATGTCAATATTCCCTTTCTTCAGGCTCCTCAAGCAAGAAAAAACTCTGTGATGACAAAAGGACAATGTGCAGAATTTAAAGCAGTGTAATTATTGAAACCAATTACTATCATTTAGTTCTCTGGAGGCTGATAGCTCAACTGCCCTCTAGAAATAAATTTCTACAAATTCCTTAGAAGCCAACATTGATGCAGTCACTTATTCATAGTAAAAAGGCTGTGCTTACTCAGAATTCTTCTTAATCTAGTTATGTGAGAAGGTATCAAAATACCAAACTTAAATGAAGGGGGAGATGGAGACTGGAGACATCAATAGTGTTAATGTTCCCATAGTGTTAACGATGACAGAATGTTTTGTCACCATACCCTAACTCAAGTAAGTACAGGGACATGTAAAAACCTGGTCACGAAGACACCACCAGTGAGGTTATTCCGCTTTGATGGTGAAATTCTTATCCACCAGTTTGGTTGTTTAACCACTGAACCCTCCGTAAAACTTACCGGTGGTACGGAACAAACTTTGGCTGAATATCAAACAGGTACCTCGGGGTAGAAGGAAGGTTTACAACCTTACTGCACCAACACTCAGGTAGCTCCAGGGAGAATGCAGGAGCTGAGGAGGAATGCTCTGGGAGAAGGAACCACAGCAGTTGTTGCGCGGCATGTGCGAATTGGAGCGTTCTGGAGTGTTACATTTCTGCAAAACCATTAAAAGTAATAAAATGATAAAACTGTGAGGGTTCATCTAGCTAGCAGAGCCTGTCTTAGCTCATTTATGAGCTACACACAGAAGGTAATAACTGAAATTCTGCTGAATCCTGCTGAATAACTGAAATATCAACTGCTTTTTGTTGTCAAAGAGGGCAGACTGGATGCTCCAATTCCAGCAGGTGTACATTTATCAGAAGGAAGGAACCTGTTCTGACCTTTTCCACATCCAGTTGCAACCTCCCTGTTGTAAATACGAAGCAGAGCCAAAGCATTGCCAAGTCATGACTACAACACCTACCTGGGGAAATGACTACATGGGCTACAGGGCAGCCAACCCAGGGCACAGCCCCTTTATATGGCTGGCAGCTAAGAAATAAATATTGTGCTTTTGCTTGTAAACTGCGCACACTTGGTCGGGACTCAGTGAGAGCAGCTTCCTGCAGCTTGGAAGTAACATTTTTACCGAGTCACTTTTCGCATCAGAACACGGTTTTCAGTGTGCTGTTGTGGTTGTAAATGTCTGTCTCAGCATTCTTGTCTTGCTAATATCACCGGGAATTAGGGAATACGTTTGCTCAAACTGAACCCTATTCGGGAGTGTGAGCTTCCGGGCCACACCTTGTTACCCTGCTTCCTCGGGAGTGTTCAGAGCCCTTTAGACTCGAGATAGAAGCTGTCCAGGTTGGATCCTGCAGCTGCTTTCTACCTCCCTCCATGCAGGAGGATGCCCCATCAGCACACACATGTGCGTGTGCGGCGGCAGGACGGGGCTGTAAATCCGCAGACAGGAAGAAAGAGGGCAGGAGAGCATGGATGTTTGAGGATGAAAACAATGTCTCAAAGAGAAACATTAGCTAGAGGTCTCCAGTGCACCTAAACCGCCTCCTGATTTCACACGAGGCCACGGCTAATGGAGAGAGCATTGTTTGGCAAGGAATTGCTGCAATAAACCCCCAGACATTTTCTCTGTTGGGTATCCAGCTGGACACCATGAACAGAAAACCTGACTACATCATGCAAGTGTGTTGTGTTTTTACCTTCCAGGGGAGATTAGTTTCCATTAGATTACAAGTTAATTAACAATAAATGTAGTTTATTGTTATTACAATTGTTTCCAAATTGCCAAACATTACACACTAACAAAACCATTTCTTTATTTTAAAATGAGTTTTTACCCTTTTTATGAAATCTAAACTAGTTTGGAGAGCTAGACAACAAATTAATTTAGTACACTAAACACTAAAGAATCTGACCATGACTGAACAGAAATTCACTCACAAAGTGACTATCCAGAAAAGGTGATTAGCAAATAAAAAAGGAGAGAATACAAAGGAAATGCTGTTCTACACCAATTTCCAATTTATACAAAATTAACTTTTATCTAAGTGGTTAAAAGGAAGAATGTTTTCAGGAGCGAGTACCTTGGATCAAAGATCAATGCATAAGAAAACAAATTGCCTCAGTGTGGTATGTTTAATGGAATAATTTTACAGCTAGCAAGCCATATTGTGAAAGAAAAGTGATTTGAAAAGATGAACTTGATAAAACTGCCTTTCAGGTTGCCTCACTAGCGCTCAATCTTAGGCGACTTAACCAAAACACACGTCCAAAGAATTATGAGTTCTACATCTTTGGCATCTCCCAGGCAGATCTAGCTGTGTCATGTGGGAGAAAAATGGAATTCAAGCCGTACACACACGTACACATAAATGCCAGACCAGCCTCTCACTCCGTAAGATGCTACATTAGGCTATGTATTAAACCAGCACCTAGGCCTGGCTGAGATGAAGGCCCCAGCGTGTCAACTGCTGCATAAATAAACAGCTCCAGTGACTTCCAGCAAAGGATGGAAAACAAATATTAGGGCTCTGACTCACACACAGATGGCAAATGACTGGAGTAATGCATCTGTGAGTCAGCTCTAACCTGCCTCAGCTCCTCTGAGCCTGTGGCTGCAGAGTTATCACCATCAGTAGCCTGGGCTCGGTCCAGCCCAGCTGAGGCACCACACACAGAACCCCCCTGCCCCAACACACCTCCTCGGGAAGGCGGCTAAATACAGGCAGCAGGCACAGACCTGAACGTAACTCTCAAATTTCCTCTGTTTTAGAAGTGGGGAACTGGGTCATAGAGAGACCAGTGGTTTTCTCAAGGACACGTAGGTATAACTAGAAAGTTAAATTGTACTGCTGGAGTCAGCAAATCTTTTGGAGAAGCCCATCCAATAGATGGGGAAACCAAAACTCAGCAGGGTGAGGGGGTCTGCCACACCATAGGAACACCAAGTTTTACACGGGATATAATGACTCCAGATTTTGTGTCTCTGCCACCTTTCGTAGCAAACACAGGCCCCTATTGATACATCCAGCAAAGGATGAAGTTGTGCTCAAGTGAGACAACAACTCTCAATCCCCTGTAGGCAGCCAGAAAAATTAACTCCCTCTGGAACTGCAGTGGCCATTTATTAGCTCAAGAATATAAAGGAGAGACAAGTAAAGTAAACTAATTACGTTTCATGGGGGCTTTTTGGATCTGGGTTCTGAGTTACGACATAGATTGGGAAAGGCTTTTTATTGTCAAGCCTCCAAAAGGAGATTGAGGGCAAAGGAGAAATGAGGATGTTGCTATTATTTACGTTGCTTGAGCACTGGCCATTGGAAATGCATTTCTCATTGAGTGATTAACAGTTATCCAGCACAAAGAGCAAATAAAAACCTGGTCTAATTCAGTCAATCCCATTCTCTCTGCCCTTACTGCATTAAATCACGTGCAGCTGGCTGATTTACTTACTGTTGCTTTTTAATATCATTACTCTGCTGTGATGCCATGTTTCAAAATCAGGAATAATTAAGAAAACATAAGAGATTTTTAACTAAAGTTCTTTGCTCTTCAAAATCGATAACTTTAGGCTTCATTTAGCTCCCTGTAGATAGATTCACATCCCTGCACAGATGAAGTTACCAAAATCAATAGAGCTTTGCAGAGGCACAGGGGGTCAGTCTGTGCAGAGCTCCTCTGACTTCATGAGCAAAGCACTCGCTGCTGGGTCCAAGCTTCCATCTGCATTTGGGTTTTAAAAGGTTTCTCAGCTCCAGAATACACTGTGAAAGCCCTTGATTAAGTCATTATGATGCATAATTCCCTGGCATGCCAAGAATCTAGTCCCAAATTGATACAAAGGCAAGTCTGCTGAGGATGAGTGGGTATTCTGGGGTTTTATTGTGAAAACTCAGAATTACACACGCTGAACTGCTGGTATGGAGTTTGCTTGCTCTTGCCACCGATAGCCATTAAAATGCCTCCCAGATTAAACGCAATCAGCCTCGCTGTTGCCCAGTGAAAGATCATCACAGTCCCACTCCTGCTGTTACGTGAGGCCAGTGGGGTTCGGGTTGGCTCAGTGCTTCTCCCCACGCTCAGTGAGCTGGGGCAGGATGCTCATCCTAGCTTGCACGGGGGAACTCCCAGCACGGAACAACCCCCACTCCCGGCTGGGGCATTTCCGTGTTGCTTTATTGCCCATAACAGCTGGCAAAAGTTGAGGTTATTTGGAAGGGTCTAAAAGAAGTCAGCTTCCTTAAAGACAGAGCGTTTTAGGGCCTGAGCAGGCCCTGGGATCAGTATCACTGCTAAGATGCTTACAGGCTTAATTCCCTTGATGACCCCAGGCTCTGCACACAGCCACGGCAATGAAGACGGACAAATGTGATTCAAAGCACAGAGCACTGTGAAGATCCGTCATTAAAAATGAGCTCAAAAGCAAATCTCTTTTTATTCTGCTTTGGTTAAAGAGCGGCAGCAGGTTTGGATAACTAGTCACGGTAGCATCAGCTTCCTTCACACTTATTTAACAGGACATCATTTCACTCAAAAAGATCGAGGGGACAGTGTTACATGCTCAGACAGCACAGCGATGAATGTGGTATAAATACCTGGGGAGACAGATTAGCTTGCTATTTTTGCTCACAGCCTTCTCCTAGGAGCACAGAAATGCCATCTCAGCATGCTTTTTGGAGGATTAGAAAATCATAATAAACACAAGGATAAAAATATGCCATGGGAGTTACAGCTAATTTCTTGCTATAATTTGCAGCAATTTACACATAATCATTTGAAAATAGTGCACAGTGCCAACAGCCGAGTGTCTGCTGCAATGGTGCAAATCAGGAAAATGAGAAATGCAGTTAGGGCTGAAGAACACTCCAGAAGACTCATTTGGGATATTAAGTTCACAAATTCTTCCTTGCAGTTGACTAATGCAGGAGATTTTATTATACCACATGGAGCCCCATTTCTTAGGCTATAGGTGGATGGAATGACCTTCATACCAACTGATTTTAGACTTCAGAAAAGTCCTGCCAAACAGCAATGTAGTCTGTGTCTTTCTCTTTCTTTTACATGAAAGGGTTTTTTTAATTTTTATTTTAAAAAAGAGTCTGCAAGCAGTAGGCACAAGCACCACAACATTTTCATGCAAATACATATTTGAAAAGGTAATAAAACTGTAGTAAAATTACTGAATTAGGGCTTAGATATGTGTTTTAATATCAATATTTATTTTGAGCATATGAAAATTACTGAAATCCTATTACACATTCATTTCCTAATCGTAATTTCCATTCAAAGATCTGGATTGACTATAAAAGAGGAAAATACCTATACACTGTACATTTGTATTTTTGTCTATTTTACAACTTGAAATATTTCAAAACAATTTGAAAGGGGAGTAAAAACAAATGTGCCCCCACACTGGAACTCTGCATGTAAAACAAACTAAATGTGAGTTATGAACCTCCATGAAGAGGAATTTATAGTAGAAATACCAGTGTTGCTGCAACCCTCGTTTATAGGGTCATCAGCAGAGATGATACGGAAAAAAAGGAGGTGAAATGATTTATTAAGAGAATACATTATCTTCTAAAGGAAAGCTATTTAATCTGTGGATCACCAACACTTGACCCAGGGCAAAGGTTACCAGCAGTACCAGGAGCAGATGCAGCCTTGATTTAAATACTGAAGAAGTGCAGGAGCAGATGCAGGGCTGATTTAAAAGATGTAGAAGCACGGAAGCAAGCACGCTCCTGGGAGGGCTGATGTAGAGGACTGCAAAGCTCCAAGGTACCCAGGTAACTTGTAACTGGTGAAGTGAGCTTGAATTTTAAAGTGATTTAATTTAAAAACATGAGATACATAAGCTTCTCTTGGAAAATCAAACAGCAAAGAATTTAAAAGCATGCCTAGCTTTAAACTGTTAGTAGCTTTAATGAATAGCTGCCTCTTTTTTTTTTTTTT
>VYZQ01011634.1:0-11185 GCA_013400655.1 Mystacornis crossleyi
AAAAAAATAGCTTGATTTTAGAAGTGTTTCATTTTGAAAAGGGGAAGAAAACCTAAACAATCAGTGCTGTTAAAATTTTCCATCACTATCCTTTTCACGCAGTAGGACTTCTTCCCGTGCCCCAAAACTCCAGCCCCAGCCATAGCACATGGCTCCTGGGAACCAGTTTTCATTAGAGGAGCTTGGAAAAGGTCCACAGAAGTTGACCAGGGGTTTACAAAATGGAAACGAGAGTTTTCATGAAATTCTTTTCCACGTTTGTAGTCCTTTCTGGGGGGTTATAGTGGATCCTCTTTGTGCTGGCCAAGTCATCATCCCCAAAGTGCTACAACCACGGGCATCTGCACGCATCTGGTTCCAAATGACAACCTGACAACCCTGTCGGTCCCTTCGAGAGCTTCAGACAGGGATCCTAACAATTTTCCTAGGAGCAAACTCTATATTTACAGTTTCTGTTTCTAGTAAACTGTCATGGGAATAAAAAAATAATAGCCCCTGACAAGATAAGAAGACCCAAGGTTTTGAAAAATCCTTCAGCAATACAAAGAGCTGAATGAAACCCCAGCAAACTGGACATGTTTAGCACCAGCTCATCTCTTTCTGACATCCAAGCAGTTGGAAATATAGATATAATTACAAGGATTTGCAAAGCCAGCATAACACTAAGAAGACTATTTTACATTATTTTTATAATGAACTTTAGTATTTACACTATTGCAGCAGGAATCCAAATAAATGTTCATGGTTTATCTCTTTTCTGCCTCCAGTACATTGACTTTGGTTAAACAGCTATATTTATCAGTGCAATGCTGGCTATAAAAGTGAAAGAAACAAACTATAAAACGTCCAGTGAAGCTGTGTATTTCTTTAGGTGGGTGGGTACATGGACAGTTCATAATTCTGGGGGTGGTAGCCACCTTTATTGCACATGAACAATGTCATCTACAGTGATGGTCCAGATTTACAAAGGGTTTTAAGACTCAGAAGCAATAGATATGTGTTTATCAGGATCATAAAATGGTTGGGGCTGGAATGGACTTTAAAGATCATCTGGTTCCAAGCCCCTGCCACGGGCAGGGACATCACTCACTGCACCAGAGCTGCTTGAGAAACCCTGTCCTCCCTGTCTGGAGAGGACAACCATGGGGAGGTACGGCTGGATACCACCTGGGTGACCCTGCCTTCCTAATGGGAATGAACAACACGAGGCTGACTATAACTCTGCTTTTTTAAAGATTGAATCCTTCACCTGACCTAAAGGGGAAAATGGTGCTGCAGAGAGAAGAATGAAGACCAGCTCCAAAACTAACAAATGAGCAAAAAGACCCCAGAAGAAGGAGTAAGGAGCCAGATCCCAAAAGGACACAATGGTTTAGAAGGTGTCCAGCTCCACAGGTTTCTCTATGCAGTAAAATGCCAGAAAATGGAAGATAAGGATCATTCTTCATCCTTATACTCTGCCTAATTGTGTAGAGGTCCATGCTGAAAGGTCCATAGCTCTGCTCTTGAAGTGCTGGTTCTGCTTGGGGTTAAATATCATTTTCTCTCATCCAGAAATTTCTCTTGAACTGTGGACCTGGAGAGTCCCTGTTATGGGCTTTGCAGGAGCCTGTCCCCACGCCAGGACCAGAGCAGAGTCCAGGCTCTTACAGAGCTGTGCAAGCAGACAAATGTAAGTGGAGTTTTTGGAAAGGAAAAAAAAAAAAAATTGTGGTAGAGTGCCTGGTTGAGTTACAGTAAATCTTAGGAAGCAAGAGCAGAGGGCAGCTCCTTACATCTGGGTTAAAACTAATTGATCGCTTTCCCCCGGCACACAGACCTGTCTTTATACTGAGCCTGTAAAGAAAAGCTCCCCGAAAGTCACCGGAGACAAATAATCCTTCAGGAGTCAGTGCTGACACGGAATTACATTTTCAGTCATTTTTCAGTTGTATGCGTCTCCATCCTGTCACATTAGTTTGCTAACACTTCCAATGCAACAATGAGACAAACAGAGCATTGTGCTGGTCCAAGCCAAACATTCATCTCTGCTTGGCACCGGTTCAACAGGCCTGTCAAAACTCCTGGCGAGCTGGCCAAAGCTCATTAAGTGGTTGGATGCATATTTAGCATGGAAAAGAGCTTTACCCAGGGCTCTGAGTAACGTGCGGACTGAGCGGGCAGGAAGAGCAGGGATGGTAGGAAGGAGAGAGCGGGATGTATTCCTTGTGGAGAGTACCTAAGCTGGAATAAAAGAATAATGTAAGTATCTATGGAGGGAACATATTTCAAGGCAGAACAGAAGTGAATTGCAAAATCCCCGGGCCCAACGCCAATCTTAAATGTGTCTCAGAAGAGACATCGATGTTACTGCTCCTCGAAGTGCGCAAAGTTACGAGGATGGTTTCCTTGGAACAGGAGCAGATCTGCTGGCCTGAGCTTTCCTTCCCAGCCTGAGCTTGGTGGGTTTGCAGAGGTCTGACCAGAGGCTTCCCTTGCACATTTATTTCACCAAAGTCCACAGAAAAATCTGATTTTTGGGAGTCCAGCACGAGCCAGTGTAAAGCATCCTGAGGTGCTGGCAGGAGCCTGGCTCAGCCCCCGGCACTCTGACACAGCTGTTAGCAGCTGGTGAAGCATTTCCTCAGGAGGAGACGAATTAAGAGAGAGATTTAATTGCAGAGCCTGAATGTTTGTATTGCCTTCTGGTGTTGAGCTGATGTCAAGGAAAGAGTGATCAGGATACAAGTGGCACTTCCCAACGCGTCCACATTCCCGTGCCTGTGCTTTCTGGACTGCTCAGTTTCAGTACATCTCTGCAGCAGACTTTTCCACCTGCAGGAATGCTGCTGATTTTCACTGGCAAATGGTCAAATATTAAAGAAATTTACCTCCAAACATGTATATACAAGATAGAAAAAATCCTTTCCTTCTTCGTGTATCCACACTCACATACCAGTGTCCCCATAAATCTGAATTTCCTAAATTCATGTCTGAAACTCCCAGCATTGTTCCACTAAGTACTCACTCTTGGACAAGGAAGAATGAATGACAAAAAAACCTTCTTGTTGCAGGGGGAAAAAAGAGAGAGAAAAACTTACTACTTAAGAAAGAAACTTTAATGTCTGCACTGAGATGATTCAATATGAAGGCAAATAATTAAGATGCTGGAATTGAGAAATCCATTACAGACAAAGAAAGAAGTCATTCATGGACTAACTAACAGAACGCTTCGAGCAAATGTTAATTAACCGATTGAGCATTTAAAGGTGTGGTTCATTTTAAAGCTAGCACCTCTGATTGCTTACTTGCTTACTTACACTCTTGCAAACAACTGCTCTGTTCATTCAGCTTGTCTTCTTCCTATTTTTTTCTCTAACTGTAAGTTCTTGCAGGGCCTTTGAAAGTGTTCTTTAATTTACAGTGATGCCCATCCTGATCTGTGCAAGAAGTTCAGGATCATCCAGGACTGTGGTCTCTGTGCCAGAATCCGTCCTTGCCAAGGTGAGCATCTCCTGAGATCTCTTTGGAAGGTGCTGAGAGGTTATTGCTGCTGGATTTTGTCGTAGCTGTCAATCAACTATGAATTGTTGAGCTTCAGTGTCTGTGATTTTAAAATGGAAGTTAATTATGCTTAAAAGTGTACAGAGCTACCAGAACTGATGTAAAGTCTGTGAAAGGGGAAGCAGTTCAATCTTCCTTATCTAAGTAAAGAGCTTAATGAGCATATCTGAGAGCAAGGTAATTTCCTGGATAGCTGTGATGGCTTCTGGTGGATGAGAGGTGAACCTGGGTCTGGCTTTAAGAGAAGATGAGGCAGACATGTTACCCTGGATGTTACCAATCCTCCCTGTGGCTGATTCACACAGGGACAGGGTGGGCAGTCTGACCTCATTGCTTCAGGTCTGGCTGGGAATGGCTTTGTGGCTCCAGGTGTGCATGGTCAGGTGAAAATAGGATTTTTTTTCTCCGTGTGGAATCACACCAGAATGGAGAGCAGCAGAGATGTCCTGGAGTTTGATTAGTTCAACCACTCCTCAAGGCAGAACTTCAACCTCACAGCAGAGAGTCCTGTACTCTGCCTCTTGTAAAGCCCCGTTTCTGCTGAGGGAAAAGATCCCATCCCTCTCCAGGCTTTGGGGAGTTAACAGCCTGCAATGTTTCCTTTCCACAAACCAGAGACATGAGTGCTGAGAAGACATCCAGAGCAGGATTTTCTTTATCTCTCTGGCCTTTCGGTGACTTTTCCTCTCACTATGGTGAGCATTGTTCCCTCTGCATGCAGTTACCTGACACACTTACCTGACACTTAATCACTGCTGCCTGGGGTGGCTGTTCTGCTGGGTGTGCTCAGCAGAGAGTGCCTTGGAGACAGAAGTCTTTGGCAAGGGTGAAAAACCCCTCAGAGCTTGGGTTTGGAAAATTCTTTTTGCCCCCACTTCTCAAGGGCTTATTATTGAAGGACTCCAGGCTCAATTAGACCATAAAAGCTGCCTGACATCGTGATTTATGAGATCTTAAAAATGAGTGCTGCTTATCGGCCACGGAGCGTAGCGAGGGCCCCGTGTCTCGCTGCTGTTCCTGCAGGATGGAGCTCGGCTCCACAGCGAGGGGGCCTTGGGAATTCTGCTGGAGGGAAGGTCCAAGGTCCACCCAAGGGACTGGACCACACAGAACAGGAGGGAACGAGCAAGGGTGCAGCCCCTGATGGATAGCACAGGCACTGGTGCTGCCTGTGCCTCCATAAGGAAGGATTTCAGGGATGCCCAGCTCCAGCACGCTGTGATTCCGAGCTAAGGATGTGCTTCTCAGGAGTCTTCCTTTTGCAGCATTTGGGAGTTTCTTCATTTCTAAAGGCTCTGTGTTTCCTGGGGTGACTGGGAAAGCACGGCCCTATCACAAAAACACTAATTTTGATGTGTTTTAACTTTTCTCCAGCTGACAGAATGGCTGAAACATGTCTCTTCTCACAGCTGGCCAGAAACCTGCTCGATTAAATTACTGTGCGTTTTTTCATCAGCATCTATAAAACAATTGCTTTTTTGAAATCGCGGGTGTCTCTGGTGCTCCTCTCCAGCATTTGCAGGAGCTGCAGGCAGAGCTCAGGCGCAGCTGGCACTCCGGGATACACGAGCAGCAGCCTGTGAGAGCTGTGCCTGAGTTTCTGCCTGTCCCTGCTCCGGCTCGCTCCTCCGGACATCCCTCTGCTCTGGCTCCGGCCGCGTGGCCGGAGGGAGGTGACGTTATTGCTGTGACTCACAGCATTCCCATTCTGGCTTCCCCAGCCAGGGCTGGGTTTCTCAGCCCACAGGGAGGCAGGGAGGTGTTTGACAGCCCTGTAGTTAGATGCCTTTGTGACAAGCCCGGTCTTAACAGTTCCAGGTCCAAGGTTGCTTTTAAATGTATTATAAATTAAATTATTTATTTTTTTCCCCCGGGGTTCTAGCATCTTAATGTGCTATGAAAGAAATGCTTCATGACTAAATACTGTTCTTCCCCAATAGATGCCATAGCTTGGAGCTGCTGGCTCCAGCATAGCATCTGTTAAGAATCTACAGATTATAGCTAACAGGATTTTTCACCTTAAATGAGGTTTCTGCGATCTGCATAGTTTTGTTCGTGGTCCTCAGGTGATGAGGGAAAATGTAGCTGCATGACTTTGATCTTCAATGTACTCTTATCCCAAATCACTGTTGAGAGGCTTAATTGTACAAGATGCAAAATAAAACCTCTGTTGAAACAGCACTTAGATTTTAAGTAGACTTAGATTTGCAGTTACAATAACAAAATACAAAGGACACCAGAAGGTAAGGTTCCAACACTGTTGACTTGATTGTGTTGTACACCCTGTGCATTTTTTTTGTGACGTGAACCCCAGTACACACATCTTACCCAATACCCCTGGGTTTGATATTGGGTTCCTTGTGCAAGTTCATCCCACGACGTGGGCAGCACAGAGCATGGCTGGTGGGGGAGCACAGGGCTGGGCTAACAGAGCATCCCTGGCCCTGCATGGCCAAGCAGACCTGACCCTTGTCCACACCTGGTGCAGAACAAGGCTCTGGCAGCCTGATTTTGGAGCATCCTCTGAGCTGGAATGCTGCCTCATTCTACCTCCTTCTGTGGGTAGATTCTCTCTGGCTTTCTTTTCATCCCTCTCCCTGCCTCCAAAACTGCATCAGAGTTGGCTTGGTTTAGTATTCCAACCTCTTGTCTTCACCATTTCACAGTTCTAAAACACTAAACCATGTCATGTAACACCAAGTTATGGGACATAAAATCATTTCCCCAAAGAATTTTAAAACTCTCCAAACTAGAGAGTTCAATCTGATGGTTCATAGCCAAAGCACAAAGTTATTTTTCTGCATATGTGTGTTTCAGGTTGGGGCTTTTTTTGGATGTAAAATGGGCTAAAAGGATCCCCAGGTGGTGACTGAAGTTGGAGTACCCTGGAGGAGCAGAAAGTGTGGCCCAGGCCGATGCAAGGGGAGGGGGATGCTGGCAGGTGACAAGGGGAGATAAAGTAGGTGATGCTGGGGCTGGAGTGGACAGATACGGGATAAAGCTATGAGACATAAAACAGCACAAGAGTAAAACTTTGTCTCTGGTAATAAGATTTGTATCGGGGAAAGAGAAGAGCAGCAAAGATTTTTAAGAGTTACTATGAAACTTCGTGGGTTTTTTTTTAATATATTACTTTGTCCTTCAAAGAGACTGACTTTATTTTTTTTTTTAATAATGCAATAATCAATAATAGATTAAATCTCCATTCCATTACAAATCCTTTTGCCCAGTAACAACAGAGCCAAAATCTCTGGCGGTACATTAGAAAATGTAATTTGAACCCAAATCTGGCTGGAGTGTGCTTTATTCCAGGCCTAGCAAGACTGTCTGCACAGGGCTTTCCCTTTTACAGGCTGTGCATTTGATGAAGGCCTGTCTGGAAAGCCATAGCCTGCGAGTCTTCCCCAGCCCCCTCATTAGATTTAGCCCTGCAATAGATGCTCAGAGACTTCAGTGCCTGTAAATTAATTTTCAAAGCCTCTCCAGCCTCTGGGATGGGCTTTGCTGCCAGCAGGAAGAGCTTGGTATGTTCCTGGGGTGCCAAGGATGCCCTGCAACGTGACCAGAAAAACAATGGACTGCTGCAGGGTCCAGCTTGAGGGGTCCTGGAAGTCCTGTGTGTCTTTCAAATCTAACAGATTTCTTCTCCATTGGCTTCTTGCCTCCCCCTGCCCTTCTCCCCACCCTCAGGGAACTTCCATGCACTGAAGCTGCCCTGGCTGGTGTCCTGCAAGACCTGACCATGAGGCTTCTATCCATGCAGGATGGCTCAGAGAGTGGGAATGGTGAAGGAGAGTTGCCTCCTTCCTCAGCACAGGCTTAATGGGACAATGAGAGAAAAAAGTGCTCCCTGCTCTGCCCGTATGCCCCAGAGGTTTTTATGTGGCAATCATCCCATGAGCAGGCCTGCTGCTGGGGAATGTGCTGTCTCCTCTGGAAGCAGAAAATTCCACTTTCCCATGCTGTCTGACTGCATCTCTCCCGAGTATTAACATTAGCTCATAAAGAAGTGTTTGTGAAGGAGAACTGAAGTCCAAAACCGCTTACTTGGCAAAACGCATGAAAAGCACGGGGGAAGGAGGGAGCCACTGGTGGACCTTGAGCTTCTGACACACAACGATGCTGAAGCACACGTGTGAGATGCTTCTTCCAGGGACGTCTTAGAAATGCCTGCTAAGCACAGGCCAGGATGCAGAAACGTGTGGGGCTGATGAATGCTTGCACGGGGGGAGCGGAGCTGGACACCACGCCGTCAGTAAAAAAGTGTGGGCAGAGAGCAGTTCAAGCAGGTGTTTCTCCAGCAAAGTCTCGGTTAACCTGGGATTTTGCTGCTTGCTCCTTGGAATGGGGGTGGCTCCCAGGGCTGGGTGACGGGCACTGTCCAGCTGTGCCTGTCCTGGAACCAGGCTGGCCCTGGTAGCCACAGCAGCTCCTTCAGACCTCACCTGGTTTAGCTTCACATCAGCATCTGGTATCTCAGTATCTCTTACCAACAACGTCAGACACGAGGGCGACTCTCCTTCTGTGATGTGTGCACAGTGCCTTGCGTGAAGTCCTGAGCAGCAGCTGCATCACTGAGGATGCTGCTGTTCTTTCTGGGAGATGTGTGCTTTCCTGGACAGAGAGGTTGATAAATCCCACCAAATACCAGAAGTTTAATTAATCTCCAGAGTAAACTAGCACATAAAACCTACGGAGCTCATTGGCAGGAAGGCAGCTCACTGCTGCCCAAGCCTGGGGTAATGTTTGCTGCTTTCCTTTCACGGACTGTGTTTTCCTGCAGCTCTGCAGGATATCAAACCCTTTGGGAAAGGGCGTGTGCGTTTGTGTGCACAAGTGTGTGCGGACTCCGAGCCTGGATTCTTTGAAGCGCCTTGTTCAGTGGGTCCCTGTGGTGCGTGTGCTGAAGGAAAAGCTGAATTTAACATCTGTCTGGCTGTGACACGAGGTTTCCATGTGAAAGTGCATCCAGTGAAGCAGAGAGCAGGGTGGAATTCCTGCCCTCATTGAAGTCAATGGCAATTTTGCCACTGACCTTGATGGATCCAGGCTTTCACCCCTGACTATACAGCAGCTGATCCAGCCCTTTTGTCCATCAATCTCATGGAAGCAAGTGCCTCTATAAATCGCTCCTTGAAAGAGAAGAAAGGACATGACTTCAAAGTCTCCCCTCACAGCCTTGTCCTGCAGAGGCTGGTCCTGGCTGGGGCTCTTTTGTGGGAGATGAGGCTTCCGACAGCTCCGAAGCGCTCGGCATCGAGTCACAGGGATTTTCATCCACCAGCAAGAAATGGGGAGGCTGTGGGGCAGATTTACTGCCCCTTTCACTGGCTGGTAGAGTGAGGCAGTGCTCCAAGAAGTGGCACACTGCATTTCTAACACGGGTGTGTCAGAGCAATAGCCATGCGCTCTCTCACGCGCAGAGGATGCAGCAGGATACGGAGTGAGCTTTGGAGCATCCTGCTGGTTTGCACTGAGCAAGGAGCAACTGCTGGGCTTTTTCAAGAAGCATTTGCTTGTCAGCTCAGTCAAAGTCTTTTTACTAATATGGATGTGACATTCAGACAAGATGCTGTCTCTGCCACGAAGATTTGTTCGGTATCCGCTGGTTCAAAGGGAAAACTGTGGAGGGCAACTGCGAGTGCAGCTGCCCTGGAATTATTTTGGAGCAGAAGGGGATGCAGATGCTGTAGGACACCATCCCACCAGGCAAGGGCTGCCTTTACAGAATACCATCCAGATAGTGATTTGCAGGGCTGAGAAAACAAAGAAAGGACCCCAGCGACAGGGCAGGCTGTTCCCACTTCGCAAAGCACTTTCTTCACCTCACAATGTCCTCAGGGCTGCTGGAGGATTTTCCCCCATCCTGAGCCCCCACTGATTTGTGGGCCTCTCGCTGGCAATTTGGGCAGAATCTGCTTTGTTAGATGGCCTCCTGCTGCTCTTTTCTTTCCTTCTCTCCCCACCCCTTTCTCTTTTCTTTAAAAGCTTTATTGCAAAGCAATAAGTCGTTTCCCACCTCCCTGCCTCTCCCTTCCCAGACCCCTTTCCTAAGTCACTGGGGATTTTTTCACCTATATATGTAAATTGACTCAAACAACATTCACCCTGTCAGTTCTCAGCTAATAAAATAAACAGATTGTTATGAAAGTCAGAAGTTTAAAAAGTTGTGGGTTTGGGTTCCTTCACTGTCCATTTTTTTGCAAGGGGCCTTGTGCTGCTGTGTGTGGGATGATTGAGAGAGAAAATGCATGCTCAGGACCCAGACACTGCTTGGACAGAGCTAATTAAAATAATAATCCAACTTTTCACAGCAGCTGAAATGTCTGTGTGCTCACCATACCCCTCCAGAGGCTCAGGCACTTCCCTTGGGTGAACTCAGGGGCATTTACCACCTCCCCGAGCACGAGCAATGGGTATTCTGGTGCTCTCAGCTGCTCGTTCCCCCGGATGCCTTTGTTTTAGGGGCTGCTAACTGATTAAATGAGACATTTTGGTCAGCCTGGGGGCCAGAGCTGCAGAGGCCCTCGCTGGTGCTGGGCGCCTGAACTGTAGGATGGAGTGGGACCAGAAAGTGTCTGGTGCCGGGGAACGAGGCAGAATTACAGCAGGGCTGTGTGATAACAAGAAGGCAAACCCCAGAGGGCTGGGGGCCAGTGGCGTCTGCTCTCGAGGGCCATTTGTAGACCAGCCAGAGCTGGGTGAGACCCCCCCACACGCCTCCTGCTCACCAAGGTGACCCCCCAGTCTCCACTGCTGTCATAAGGCTTTGTGCTAATTTGTGGGGAATAAATGAGCCACTGGAGTAAAAAATGTGTCTCTGCAGCTCAAACAGAGCAAAAAAGTGACATGAGGTCTAGGGCAAAAGTCCTAAGAGCTTCACTTGCCTCTTCCCAGAGTAACAACTGCCATTATAAATAATTTGCTCCTTTCATTAAAGCTCCAGTAAAAAGAAAATTGGCCTCAAAATTTCAGATGTAAAGTACTAAATTGGAGGAGAGGTTAGCTGGAGAAAGAGCTTTTCCAAAGGAGCCTTTTTGGGCAGCCCTTCACATGGCATTAACTGTCATCTTCGGGGAAGAGCTCACCTAGGGCCTGTCTGATCAAAGTCCCATACTGTGTCATTTAGGACAAAACAGTACAAAGCACCAGAACTGGGAGGAAAGAATTAAAACAGGCAATGCAGTTTTCACCTCTGCCCCTTTCCCAGAAAGGCTGTTAGCTAACTGGGGGCACTGTTATTATTCCATCCACAGTGAGGTCCCACTGCACACACAGGAACAGCGCTCCAGTCCCCCTCTTTTGCTGCAGGCAGAGCTTTGGTACCAACTTCAGGTGTTCTCTATAGATATCAACCTTTTTCTTGGGCTAATTCAGCCTGCTTTCCATTTTTTATGCTTTTAAAGCCATTTTCTCTCTCAGTCCAAGTGGCACTCCTGCTGCCATGGACAGCACAGAGAACCTGCTCAGCAGGAGACAAGGCCCT
Organism: Mystacornis crossleyi; assembly: GCA_013400655.1. NCBI lineage: Eukaryota > Metazoa > Chordata > Aves > Passeriformes > Timaliidae > Mystacornis > Mystacornis crossleyi. Next base: position 11,030 of record VYZQ01011634.1, read on the forward strand.
CCCGGGAAATCTCTGCTGGCTTCAGATAGACCTTAATTTATCTGGTAAAGGCCAAATTGTAAACAACCTAATACCCCCTCAGGCCTCACAAGTCCTTCTAATAATTAGCACCAGGAGGAAGCTGAGTTAGATTCCTTCTCCCCTGAGCTGGGGGGG
>VYZQ01011636.1:0-16250 GCA_013400655.1 Mystacornis crossleyi
GGTCTTTTCCAGCCCAAATAATTCTGTGACTCTTTCTGTTGAACTATGGAGCTGCTCCTTCTGCCATGCCAACACCTGAGACACAGAAGGGGCAATCAGGAGCACCAACTTGGATGCTATTCTTTTAGTATCAGTGGGTTTGCGAGCTACGGCTGAACAGCTGCTTGATTTTATGGGTAATAGCACAAATTAGGAAGGGTAAAAATTTGCAGCATCCCAGGCTTCAGACTTGGTATCTTTGATGACAGAAGATGCGTCTGGCATGTGATGGCTGTGGAGTGTGAGTGGGATCCTTCTGTAATTCTCCAGGCTGGAATCAATCATCCTAGCTAAATCAGTGCCTCTTTGATCAGAACGTCTCCTGTCCTGCATGGCTGGAGGTATAAAATCACCAGCCCTCCTGCTCCAAGAACAGCAGGCATCCATAAATCAGCCTGGCAGACCATAAATTCATTTACCCAACAGAGACACAGTCAAAAGCAGCTCAATGGGGTTTTAAAGGAGTTTGTGCAGTGCTGGAAATAAACAACGGTTGGAGGAGGGGGAGAGAAGGAGAAAGTGGCATCTTTATCCTCTGCTGATGGAAGTGGTGTTGCTCTGAGGCAGGGTGGCCTCTCCTGGCTCCACGGTGCTTTGGGAGTCTGGGGCTGGATCTCCCAAAGCTCTTCACAAGCCTCTCACTCACTGCTAAAGCAGAGATAGGGGCATAGAAGGGACTTTTGTGTTTCTTGGCAAAAACCTTAAAATATCTGGAAGATTTCTGCTTGGCATGGCTGACACAAACTGTCCTGCCTGTGCCTGCTGGTCCCCAGCAAGAGCAAAATAGGAAATAAACTCACAGCTGAGCCCTGGTCAGCCAGTGAGCTTTGGGGTGTCCTCAGTGAGGGAAGTCTCAGGCTGAGCAGCAGGGACTTTCCCTGGCCATGTTTCTAGGCAATGCCACATCTTTCCATCTGGATTTAGGCCATTAGATATCCAGACTCAAGTCTGAGGTCAATCTATAAAAAATCATGTAAAGAGCCCACTTGTAGTCATGCAAATCACAGCAAATGAAACCTTTCAGGCACATCAGAACAAATCTGAGACACAGAGTTTTCATGGCTTTTTTCTCTTCCCTGGTCTCTGATTTCACTTGGTTTGAGAAATAGATATATATATGTAATATATATATTTAAACAATATCACAGCAGCTGTGCCAGTTGCTTCTAATAAAATATCTCTGCTGAAATAATGCAGTGTCTGAGAAATTTGGTGTAATATGGTTAAATGCTTTTACAATCCCCCATTAAAGTGGATAGAAATTCATAAAATATTGATGGCATTTGAAAAGTGTTCATTCACAGAGCCGTCCAGAACATGGAGCAGGCACAGAGCAGGCAGTGCTGAGACAGATGTTGATACCAGAAAGTTTCTCTTGCTTTGGAAGAGAGGACAGACTTAGGTTAAATTGCACTGCTGAAAAGTAGAATGTTTGAGATCAAACCCTGCACTGCAGTTTGTTTTAATCCAGTTACTAAACCAAGCAGGGCTCCGCTTTCCTGCTGAGTATGACAGAAATAACAATCCCAAGCTGGCAAGGATACTCCATTTCTGCTGCTCTGTGAGCCCAGGGGCACTAATGAGACCTTGGAGCGGGGAAAAGAGCTATGATTTAAATCTTAAGCGATGAGAGAGGGGTCGGTTGCCGTTGAGTCAGCGCCGAGATGTCCTGATCCTCTCTCCAAAGGTGTCTGGCTGCACGGCTTCCTGTCTGTGGGCAATGAAAGAGCAAAGCTGGCTGCATCCCACTCTGAGGCATTTACAGACCAGTCTCCTGGGTATTGAAATCAGCTGACACTCCTCCAAAACCTGGGAGATTAAAAGAAAAGAGGGCAAAAAAATATCTCTCTGGAGTTGTTTTCCACCTGAGCAAATGTCTGGCTTCTCGTGTGGAGTCTGTGCCTGCAGCCAGAGGCTGCTCCATGCAATACCTGGGGAGAGGCCAAAGGGCCTGGAAAGCTGAAGGACTGAAAATCACTGCAGGATTAGAAGAGGTGGCTGTGAGAGGGACTAGGATGGACTGCCTGAGCAGAATTAATTCAAGACCTGCTGTTAATCCAGCATCTTCAGGCTGAGAGCAGCGCTGAACTCTTTGACAAAGGTGTTGACGAGGTTTTGGCAGAAGTAATCTACAGCTGCAGAGGAGTAATCACCTCAGGAAGTGATGGGAGGGAGAAAATCTGTGGGTGAGGAGGGTGAGTAGGACTCGGGAATGGCCAGTGCAGCACCCTTGTGGGGCTGTGTCTGAGGTGTCACACCAGAAGGGATTTCTGTACATCACACAGAGAATAGTCCCAGAATAATTTCTGCCACTGGGCCTTAGAGCAATTCCTTTGAGGGACGCATGTAGGAGAAATTGGTACCTGTGGGTCCCATGGACCATTATCTCAGGGTTGAATTCCTGCAGTAAATATCCCAGCTGTTTCCAGAATGAGTTTGGGAAACAACCCAAGACAAAATGTTCTCTGTCCTCCAGTGCCAGTCTTGTTTTCAGCAGCCATCATCCTGACACCTCCTGCAGGTATCGGAAAGCTCCTGGCAGTTCCTGTTCATTAGAGATCCCAATTCCTGCTCACACCAGTTTTACCTCCGTGTCACTCAACTGACTGGAGAGCACAGGAGACGAGGACCTGGGTTCCTATTTCTCATTTTGCAAGAGCAGCTAAATTAACCCTGGGGTCAAAGCCAAATGCCAGCCTCTCTGAACTCCTCCAGGATTCAGTGGCTGTGCAGCAGCACTGCTGGAAAGTACCCAAACTTGCTTTAAACTAGAAGTACTTTGCTCAGAGTGGGCAAATTTATTCTACTTTTTTCTTTTTTTAGTACTCATCGACTTCCAAACTGCTGTTATCTAACTCTGTAAAGCTTGTTCCCCTATATACAGACGCGCACTCTAGACATGCTCCCAGCTCAATACTGTGGTTAGGATTTTACTCCCTGTAAACTGGGAATAATTTCACCCAGGATGAGTTTGCCCATGTTTCATTGGAAAAGCAGTCTTTCACTTCCCAGCCTGCACTCAGCCATGGTGTTGCTATTCTGGTTACACAATTACTGTATCTCATCCCAGAAACTGCTGCACATCAGAATCAGATCTTTCACTGGTGAGTTACTCAGGGTAAAACAGAGCTTTGGGATCTATTAGGAAGAAAGCGTCAATCTAAGGTTATTTTATGCTTAGGTTTGCTTTCAATTGTCTTCACCTTGTTTTATCCTCCCGAATGGCAGCAGGTTGTGTATGTTTATTAAAGGCACTAAATATTCTCTTATAAATATGTATTTATTTAGTTTGCTTTAATAAATATATATTTGCAAAGACATATTTACACATGCATTTATAAATATTAGTATAAATACATATCTATTTATACAGTAGTGTACAAACTAAATACAGCTATTAAAGGAAATAAATATAGTTCGAAGCTTGCTATTTTCCAGCATATTGGCAGCTGATCTGTCTCTCTTCTCCATGTTCTGAAATGTTATCCAGACTTGCCTGTGTGTTGACCCTCATATGCTGCACTTTGTGGAGTTTCTGTCACGCTGTACAACAGTGTTTCTGTCTGAGAAGGAGCAGGGAAGTTGGGCTTCTGATTTATTGCTGATGAGGAGCAATATATTTCCTTTAGGGGAAGCAAAAGAATGTAGATCATAGATGTGGGAACTATGGATCAATATTTTTTCCTTTTCCCTTACATAGGGTATAAGTAGCTGCTGATCCACTCTCACCAGAGCAAGCGGAGTGAATCATCTCTCAGTGTCATCTTCTTCATGTCTGTGCTACTACAGAGAGACAAATCCAAGAAACCCAAAGATTTTTTTTCCTAACCTTAACAGTGTTTTCTTCTTTAGGCCCAGTAAATTCTTAGCAGATCTGACCTGTTCTCCATAAGGAAACCATCCCTGTGGCTTGTGTAACTGCTTCTTCCACTTCCCGTATGAAGGACAGCATTACAATCCCTCTGTCTTCTCCTCTTCAAAGATGAAGATGAAAGAGTCCGTTCCCAGCAGCTGAAAGAGGTGCTCTAGTTAAAACCTCAGCTTATGAACTCAGGAGGGATGGGAATTCCCTGCGGGCTTCCCCAAAAAGACACACTTCCCAAATGTTCTTGCTGTGGAATAGTGAGTCCTCAGTGCCATGGGCTGAGCAATGGACTCTGCAATGATACATTATATTCATAGAATTCATACTATTTAATTCAAGACTATTTGTCATTGCTTTTGTCTTTGGGATTACTAGACCACTAAAGGATTCAATGAGTGGTAACAGAGATACTAGAGAAAACATACCAGGAACTTTTCATTTGGAACAGCTGTGATCGTGCTTTTTAGATCCTGAACATATCCTGTCCAAGGATTTAAGGCCTCTTACTATTGCTCATTACCCTGGTAAAGAAGATGTGCTGTGTCATAATCATCACAATCCTCTTGCTTGGCTAAAATCACCTATTAAATCCCAAGCCTGGAATTAGAACCTGCAGTGCAGACTCCTCTTGCTCCCTGTCACCTGTGTCTCCTGATTCACAGCCCATGTTCTCTGCTTGCCTGCCCTGTAATGCAATAAATCAGGCATACTCAGGGAAATTTTCCCTGGCACTGGGGTAAATCTGCACAGGGACATGTGGTGACCTGGTATGTGTCACTGGAGCAGATTTACCTGGCCAGGATGGGTCATTCTGCTCCCTAAGGTTAATGAATGCTGCCTTTGAGGGCCAATATACACCCAGAAAAGGCAGAATAATCTCTATTTTTTCCTCCTTCCTCTGCTTTTCTCACTTGCAGATGCTGGCTGCACAGCTGGTAAAACAGATAGGTCTTTCTAACCCTTTCATGCATGTTCAGTGAGTCCAGGTAGGTTCATAAATATGGTAATGGTTCCCAGAGCATGTCTGGACTGGAAATAAGAGATAACTGCAGAAAGAGCTCCACTGCAGGTGGGACTAAATCCACACTCCGGGTCAAATTAACAAGTTCCCACTCCCCCTATTAGCATGAGGAAAGCTCTTGTGCACACCTGTTTGCTGATTACAGCCATGAAGCTGCAAGCAAGCAGCTCTTGTTCAGCGTATTATCAGAAGGCCCAAGCTCTCTCTGCCAAGCTCTGTGAGAGAGAACACACTGATTTATATAATGGGGGATCCTGCCTGGTACTTCAATGCAGTTGTCCTGCTGAGAAAATTACAGATAAACTCTTCATTTATTGTCCCTTTAAAGGAGAGTGGAAGAAAGGGAGAAAGGGAAAAAAATAAGCCCCAAACTCAACAACTTCTGATAAGTGTTTGTGAAAATGTTACTTTTTACCAGTCTGTTTCCAAAGGCTGATTCCCTGGAGTTATAATCCTGGGGTCACTCCATCAAGGGGTGGACACGAGGACCATTTGTTATGGTCTCTAGTATGACAGTGACCTGGTGTCATGTCAGGTCAGTGGGACACCATCCTGTAGGCTTCCGGTGACAAAGGTGTGGCTGTATCTGCCCAAAACCACATCCAGGGATTTCCAGGACTCTCTGGAAAAATCAACACCTTTCCTACATTAGAGGATAACCAATAGTGTGTGATGGTTTATCCAAAGGGGGAAGTAAAGAGGATCACTGTGTGTTCTGGGAGAGGTTACAGCAGTTTAGTTGAGGGAGGTTAAAAAAAAAAAAAATGCTGTGAGGGAGTGGCAAGAGGAAGAAGATGGATCTCAGCTTCACCAGCCATGCCTTTGACAAATGTTTGAGATCCAACCTTACCTTAAAAAATTAATATTGCCCAGACCCCAGAAGTAAAATGAAGCAGTAGATCCAAGCAGCCAAGAGTCTGTATTGAGCACGCCTCAACTCCTGGGTTGTGCTGGGATTTGGGCAAGACTGACAACAAAAACTGGGGAAAGGAGTCACTGATTCCCTTGTAGCTTCTGGAAGCACTGAAGCTTGTTAAGCAGTAATGGATTTAGAGGGTGAGGGATGGCACGCTGTGAGAGAAGGGGTGTTCGAACACTCCAGTGGAACAATAATCCAGCTTCCATGATATGTATTCAACATCATGATGAGAGCCCCACATTTAAAATGAATGGTTGTCATGGATTAACCAGTAGGTTCAAGATGAAGTCACCTCTCTCTCACATGACAGTCAAATGTATTTTTAGTCTGCCTCTTCCTTTTTCTCTCTAATCTGGCCACATCCTTCCTTTCTCAAACACACTTTGTTTCTTTCCCATTTTAAGAGAAGCTGAGCTCTTCAAGTGTCATGCTGAAGGCACTTTGCTGTGTTTCAATATTCTTTATACAATAAGATGACCAAATATGTACACAGACCCTGTTCTGACAACAGAGCAAAAAGTTTCTGCATCTATGCACCTGCTCTAAAATCTAGAGCTGATCTCCCAGCTGGTCCAAGGACCTGGGGATTCCAGCTATTCAGAAGACTCTGCATCTTTCCAAATTTGCATATCCTGGCATGATACCTTCCAGGAATTTTAATTCTGTTGCTGTGGCAAAAGCACATAAGCAATGTTCTCTAGATCCTCCCTACACATGTCTTTATCAAGGGGTGAACAAAAAAGATGGAAGAAATATAGCAGAAATTGAAAGAGCTAATAATTTCCTGAGATTTTCCGTGATAATACAGATGTACAGTACAGACCTTCTGAAGCTTTTAGATTTATTTCCTAAGGTTGCAAAAAGTAGCTGAAAGCCCTACTCCATTCAGTAGTGTTCTGACCTCCCCTTTGGTTTTGACAGTGATGGATTTTACCTTCTACACTTTAAAAATCTTGCCCCTGACATGTTCTCCCTGAACAGCCAAGAGAAAAATCAGCCTGTCTGTCCCCATTTCTTGCTTTGGAGGACCCCAGCCCAGCCCCAGCCACTGCTCCTCACCCTCATGCAGCTCTGGCCTAAGAAGGAGCAGAAAGAATCAAGGAGAGAAGATGAAAAAAATATTTAGGAATAGGTGATCCATGAGGAAGCTTGTGCCAGGTGTATGAATCAAAACCATGACCCCAAAGCTCAAGTAGCATTTGGAGGATGATCTCAGGCACAGGGTGGGATACTTGAGGCTGTCCTGTGCAGGGCCAGGAGCTGGGCTTTGATGACCCTTGTGGGTCATTCCCAGCTCAGGATAGTCTATGAAAACTGGAAAAGCCATGGACACTGCAGTGCTTCATCCAAGCTGCTTTTGTAGGAACAAAGAGAGAATTGCCATAAAGGCTTGGCAGAGCAGCCCTGGCTGACACACCTGCCATTCCCCTTCAAGTGGGCTGGGTACCCCCAGTTCTTGCTGAACGCAGCCTTTCCTCTGCATTTCCCTCTCTGAGGGTGATTTTTATTCTGATTCCACTTCTTTCCACCTAGTACCCTGCTGTAACTGTTTGCTTAATGCTGCATCTGAAGGAAAAGCCTCAATTACTGACTCACCCACCTCACCTTCTGCAGCCCCTCTGGCTTCTGTACTTGCCCCAGCCCTCCAGCTGTGCCAGAAGTTAATTAGGTGATAGCATGGCCATGCCTCAGGGATTAGGAAGGACGTTATCACTGTTTTAACCCCATCCATATTTCTCCTGATACATCTGTTTCCTTCTCTCACTTCTTTCCTTGTGCTCCTTCAACATCATAATTCTAGGGCTCCACTGGATCAGTTTTTAGAAGGATTTTCTTCTCCTCTACAGATACTTGCTGCTTTGTCACAGCTTGTTTTACTTCAGAAATGTTTCTCCCGCTTCTATCACATTTTTTTCTTTCCAAAGATATAACTGCCAAAATGAAATCAAATTTGATGTAATTTCTATTTAAAAGACTGATTACAAGGGAAAGAGGAGGTTAAATGTCAATGAATGCATTGCTCAAGCTTTTATGAAAAGAATTTCAACTAATTGTTTCATATTATGCATAATTTTTCTATATAAAATTATTAGCCCCCAGAATGCTCACAAATTTCTTTGACATACATGACAATGAGTAAGAAACAACAAAAAGAAAATACTTTTAGTTTAAAAATGGGATGTGAGGACACCATAAGTGGTCCCATGATTGTTCCCTATTTCCTAGGCTTGACAGGATCAGGAAAAGGGCAAAATTCCCCCCAAAACTGGGGCAGAACCTCCTGGATGGGGTAGAGGAGGCAGCAATCCTGCCTGTGTCCCCTTAGGGCAGCTGAGGAGCCACAGCCCCAGTTTGGATGATGTGACCCAAATCAATGGGAAGGCTGGAAATTCGGATAATTTGGTGTCTGTGTTTTCAGCATCTCTCTCATAACCACCTCAGCTGTTGCCCAGGGACCTCACCAAAGCCCCTGCTCCTCTCTTGACCCCTGTGTGTTTGAAACACTTCTCCTCATTTGCCTTCCCCTCCACTGCGACCACCTCTTGCTTTTGCATCCCCCCCTTGTTCTGTTTCATGCTGTGCATTGCACAAGCCTCCTTATTTGCTTGGTTGGTAATACCAGTTCATGTGTCCTTGTTCTGCTCATCCATAGGGAAAAAATGTGGTGGAAATCATTAACGATGGAAATCACAAAATTTGGCCTCTCAAGGTGTGTGTTGGGAAGGAAATAGCAATTTTTCTCTGCCCAGTGAAGAGACATCTTGAAAAAAAGGGTGAACCGACCATCACCTGGCTCTGAGCTCCAGACTCTCTAATTCAAAATGTCCTTGATGTTACAATAACAAGAATTAAACCTATCTAGGACGCTGCCAGGCCTTTCTTCCTCTCCATTTTAAACAGGGAGCAGGGAGGGGCAAAAACTATTCCAGCTTCTCTAAAGCAACAACCAAAGTCTGAGCCTAAAAATGCACAAAGGTTTGGCATTTAAATATCACTGCTGTAGCCTTCTTAGAAATACCAGAGATACATAATGAATTACAGATTGGGCTGAGCTGCAAAATTCCACCCCACTGCTTGTCCTTTAGTGAAGTTCTGTTCTGACCCAGGGGTTTGGTTCAGGTCCATCACTAATTCTTAGTTCATTCTCTGTGATCCCTGACTTCTGCTGCTCTCCCCCAGGTTTAAGTCTGAATGTTAATGAACTGGGAGGCATTGTCAAGCAAAGGGAGGTGATGCCAGGGCTTGAACATTTAGCACTGGAGCTCAGGGTGGAGTTACAGTTCCTGAAGCTTGGGATGACAGGTTTTGCTCCTTTTAAAAATTTTTTTGTGTGTCTCTGTCTCTCTCCTGCTCCTGTAAAAGCCTTGTCAACACTCCCTAACACGTGAGTTTAAAATTTTAAGGTGTCCCTGGTCAGTGTTCATGAGTGTTGAAAGTAAAGATGCCAAGAGAAACGGGGAAAATTTCCATATCCAGCAGTGTCAGTACCAAACTCCCATTTTTTACTCCATCACTATGGACCAATTACTTTGTTATTCCTTTTGCAGACACCAGGACCCCATGATGTTTCCAACATCTCAATATCTTCTCTATGCTTTTTTCCTCAGAAGTATCCCAGTGGTCTCAGGATGGAATAGCTGGGATGGGAAGGAGCATCTTGTCCAACCCCCTCCTTGTCTGAAATTCAGCCTTTCAGCCCTGCTAAACCTCATAAAGCCTTGCTGGGTGAGGAAAGAAAGGTGAGTGGCAGCTGCTGGGGTTTGGGATTTATGGCAGGGAAAGGATGTTCAACAAAAGGAGAAGGTCTTCACTCCTGGGAAGCTCTGTCTAAGTGAAAACTGAGACTGCCACACTGCCTCTGCTGTCTGCTCTGTTTCTGCCCTGGGACTTTTAATTATTATTTCTCATTGGGTTTTTTTAATCCCTCCTCTCTTAGTTCCATTTGAAAAAACGTCTCCTGCAGATATAAAAGCAGGATAAATCACTTGTGACCTTCCAACATCTCACCTTGTGTTTTCCTTCCAGTACTGTTCTTGGGCCAGCTTTGAGCAGAGCCATGCACTTGCTTCCCCACAGGATCCCAGATCTACTGACTTTGAGACCTCATTTTCCTTTGGGTAGGGGTTTGCACACCTTTCTACCAGCACTGGCTGGTGCCCTTTCAGTAGCACTGGTAATGTTTGCACAGCCAACACAAGACTGGGGATAGAAAAGTTTCCATCCCACCTTTCCCTGTTAGTCTTTCCTCTGCTTCCTCCATGGGGCAGGGGGAGCTCAGGACATTCCAGGGCCCTGGCACAGCCTCTTTCTGTGCCTTCCAGCCCAGACAGGGCTGATCAACCATGATGTTTCTGGGAATTACCATGCAGGGGAGAAGCTGCAGAGCCAGGCAGCAGCCAGAGCATTTGCATCTTCTCTTTTGAGCTGTTTCCAGCCTCCAGACACTGAGTCTTCCCATTGCTTCCTGCCCTTTTTGCTGCCAGAGTTTTGTCTCTCGCTGTTGGGCATTGCTGATGCTTCAGCATCAATCCTGCACGAGCAAGAGTCACAGGTGGTCTGTGCGCCATGACAGTCCTACATGTCACCCACTGAGACACCTCTGAAGACCCTCCTGCCACACTGAGGTCACAGGGCTGCTCAGCAGAGCCTGGGGCTGCTCAGAACCCAGGAGGTAACAAGGTGGCTGTGGAGAACAGAGCTGGGATATGGGTCAGCCAAGGTCTGCTCCATCTTGGCAGTGCTGCCTGTAAATCCTGCCTCCAGGAGCCCTACTTCATTAGGCAAATGGAAAATACAAACAGCCTGACCTTCCCAGGACCCTGACAGCAGACACAGTCCCAAACTAGCAGGAGGATTTAATCGTCCTTTGATAGGGCATGGCAGGAGAACGGTGCATGCTCCAGAATGGTGATGCTGCTCTATCAGACATCCTCAGTCCCACCAGCAGGACTATCACCCCTATGTCTGCTCAACACTGCTCAGGACAGACAGAGACAAAAAAATTGTGTTGTGGCTAGGAAGACACACTGGTTTAGTATTTAGTCCCTTTGCTTCCCTTTTTCTCACCCAGAAACCTCCTGCCATGTTGGAGTTTGGGGCTGTTGTGTGGTGGAGATTTTCTTTCTTTCAGAGCCAGCCATTTTGTAGAAAGCTTTGACAAAACAGATGGGAAAAAATCTGGAAAAATATAAGAAAATAGGGAGTGAGATGACAGTGAGAACATGAAGGTGCCTCATAACCTGCTCAGCCTTTTGAGACAGACATCCCCAGGAGAAGCTCAAATTAAAGGGCAGTCAGCTTGATGGGATAAAAGAGCAGTGTCTAGAATTGTAGAGCCAGAGATGGAAACCCCTACAATGGTTTTCAAAGGGCTCAAACAGATTTTGTAGGATGATTACTGAGCATGGTTTAACTTGTAAGCACCCACAGAGCCAGCATGAGAGGTTTTTATTACTTGCAGCCTGAGGTTCAAGGTACTGAAGACACAGGAGACCACTGCTCTGGCTGATATGCCCAACTTCTGCACAACATTTTCCCATCATCATTAAAATCCCATTCACGGCAGTGGAACTGAGGGGTAGGTATGGGAAAATAAATTGTTGGTGGCCCCTGACAAAGCCATTGCTGATGTCAGTAATGAACACACAGCTGCATGTGGTGTCTTGTCTTCATTGGTGCTTTCTGTGGACAACCTCATCCTGCCCAACACTCCTGAACTGTTTGTTCAGCAGGATCCAAACATTTCCAAATAGCTGCCATGGCCCTGGCCTGGAGCATCCAGCCCTTCAATGAGGAGGGAGACTGTCAGAGGCACAGCCATCACACTGTTCCATCAGACTTGCTGAAACTCATTCCTAACTGAGTTTTCATGGCTTTGTCCTTTTCGCATTTCCACTTCCTATTAAGCCTCCTCAGCCCTTTTATTAAGGTTTATTTTTACCTCAGTGCAAGAGGTTGGGAATGCATGGCTCCAGGTCTGGCTGCTTGGCATTTTGTGAAGATTGTGTCATGTGGCACTTCAAACCTCACCAAAAATAACTCCCTGTCTTCAGGAGCCTCTTTCCTACCTGCAGAGACCACTGCTTCCCAACCCTTTTGGGTTAGTTTTGGGGGCATTGGTGGGAATGATGGAGCGGGGAAAAGGGAAGAGCTGCTGGGTTTGAAGCCCAGGAGATGGGGAAAGGTTGTGACGTGTTTCTGCTCTTTCACGTAGATAATCCTCGTGGGTTCCTCCCTTCCTCTTAGCCATGGGAAGGGGGAAGCAAGTTAAGGCAACATCTCTGAGCAGGCCTGAGGTTTAAAAAGAAAGTGTCTGGGAAGTGCTGGAGGAAATATAGGATTTGTTTTAGCAGTGAGCAGTCATTGGAGGGTATTAGGAGTGCCCTAGGGAAAATCAAATGGATTTACTCCAGATACTTCTGAGTGAGGGCCCCCACTGAGCCCAGTGTGAGCTCCTCGTGCCCTCAGCAGGAGGTATGTGACCTGATGGCTCCCAGCTTTGTCACAGGAGCTATTCCGTCCAAAAAGGAGCAGGAGAGGAAAACATGAAGACATAAGGTTCCTCTGGTGCCTGTGGGATGATGCCTTACCTCAGCCATTCCCCACTTGCTTCCTGTCCTACGCCAGCACAGATTTGGTGGCAGTGGCTCTCCCTGGCCTCTGCATGAGGACACAGAGCAGGAATCATCCATTCCACAAAAATTCAAGGGGAAGAAATTTCTCCATTGCTCCTGCTAATCCCAAGCCATCCAGAATCACAAGGGGACCTGGCTGTTCCTTGAGAGCCCTTCCAAAAACCAGCAGTGTTGTACCACAGTTTGCTGAAAAACATATTAGTTTTCACCCCAAACCAAGATGTCCAGGATAACAAACCAAACACTGCTGAAATGAATCAGTTTGGAATATGTTATTTTCAAATCCTTTTCTCCTGAATCTTGACTTTTCTTTCAGAGAAATTTAATGACATCTCAAACCTGGTTTTTCTCCCATGAACATCAAAATAAACACTGAAAAACAACCTCTTTTTGTGTTTTGGGTTGATTTTTATTTACTTTTTGAACTGGCAAAAATACAGTGAAGTCTATCTCCCTTATATTTTAAGAGTTCTTTGCCTTTCAATCAGATATGGGAAGGAAAAGGTTATTAAATCTGAAAATTCCCACTAAGCCACATTGCACTTAGTAACAGGTGGCATCCAAATTCCACCCTTTTGGTTATTCAAAATCCATGTTTTTGACCCTGTGCCCTCCACTTCCTGATCCCATCCTGCTGGATTAACACCTGTGCCAGTTTCTTGGAGATCAGTGATGAGAACAGCAAAAGTGACAGAACTGGAGGTAGTCCTGCTCTAAATAGATAACTGGGGGATTCATTTTCTATATTAAAGTATTGATTTTTCATAAACTAAGAGCACAAAAGGCCATAGAAAACAATCAGTCCCAGTCCAGGAAGCTGAAAAATTAGACAGCACTCTAAGCCCTTGTGATTGTGCTTGGTGCTAGGGCTTTCAGTTAAAAAAATTCCCTATTTATAGGCTTCAAAAATATCAGAGGTGTGGTTCTAACACTGAAAGTTCATTTACTCTCAAAGGGGAGGCTGTGAGTCTCCCATTAAGGCAGGAAACATCAGCAGAATCAGACTCATGGAATTTCTTGTCTGATCTGCTTGTGACTGTGCTGAATAGATCCTCAACACAGCTTTTCATTTCAGCATTTCATCTGTTGCATTCTCATCCTGTGATGGGAAATGAGATGTGCAAAAAGAGGCACAACAGCACTATTTCCTTTCCTTTGCTTTATGTCTGCCTCTCCATAGAAATTCTAACTTCAATCAGGAGCTAGAGAAGTTCTAGCCTGAATTAAAGTGTCATCTGGTTTCCAGTGAAAGTGATGAATAACTGGAAAATTGTTTTCAGGGAGTGCAGTTAGATTCCACATCCTGATACCAGTGTTAAAGGCTGCATGTCCCTGTTTAAACCGTAACTCAATTGGGGTTCATGCAGAAATCAGTAACTGGAAGAAATCTATGGCCCTGGTTATACAAAACAGCAGAGCCATAAATCACACTTGTCTCATGTCTGCCATTTATGAAGTCATTACATTCAGAATTTGTTAGATTTCAAGTTTTGGTTTCAGTTTATTTTTATTTCAGCAGAAGAGAAGACAACAGTAAGGATTCTGGAACTGTGCTTAAATGTAAGTGAAGACACTGTCAGACTGGGGTGGAGATCATATCTGGACCTGGACTTCGGTGCTCCCTAGCCTTGTTATCAGTATGGAGTTGGAACCTGGATCCATTTCTGGGAGGTATTTGTGTAGGAGTCTTGGATATGCTGGGAACAACTCTACCACACACATGTGTGCACTTGAATACCCTGAGAAGGCAGCCAGTGCCCAGCCTTGCCCAGGCTGACCTGAACAATTCACACAATAAACCTGAGGTGCTCCAGGTGCATCAGGCTCCCTGTGCCAGGGTATCTCTGGTTTATCCACACAAGCACAGCAACCATTTGTCCAGGACTGCTGGATATTTGGTATCCCCATTAAAACCTATTTATTTTTGCTTATCTATGGATACAACTTCCCAGTAGGGAGGAAAATTAAAAGAGACATTTTAGTGAAGTTAAGATGCTTGTCAGCATAATGCTGCCTAGCACACACAAGGGTTGCTTTCTTGGGGCAGTGGCCAAACCTTGGGTGGGAGGCAGCTGAGCTGAAATCTTGTGTTTCTCTATCTAATTTGTATGGAAGCTGTTTGGGTTTTTTGGGAGCACAGACCAGAGAAATAGTTCAGGTGGCAGAAGTAGTGATCCTGGTAAACTTTCACTTTTGAGCCTTCTGGCTGTGTCTTTTCCTATTAGATGTGATTTTAAATAAACCTGAAGGGACCAGACAGGCCACAGATGCAGGTTTCTAAGCAACACAGCGAAATCCACATCTGTGTTTAGAGGTGCAGACACAGCATCTCAGGATGTGAGTAAGTTGGGGGTTTTTTAGTTCCCCTTCCTTTCAGAGACACAAAGTACAAACCACCAGAAAGAAAAATAATAGGCAAACACCCTACTTTCCTGGGAACTGATGACTATAGGGGACTGTAAGATGAGGTCCAGCAGGAAAAGTCTCCTCATTTTGAGGCCTGATGTGATGTGGCTGATCTGTCATTTCCATCACATCTGGACATTTTGACAGCTATCATGGACTGCCCAGGCCAGAAAGTCCCAATGAGGAGGGTGATAAAAGGCAGAGAAGGTGAATATCATGATCGTGCACAAGACTTAAGATGGGTGGGGAGAAAAAGCAGGGCAGACCCAATCAGGCAGAGCCTCAAGGCAGAGGATAAACCATGGCAGAGGGTAGAAACTAATGCAGAAACTCTCACACACAGCAAAGGCACCTTTTTTTGTGTTTGCTTTTCCCATGTTCAGCGAGACGCTTGCTTGGGAGTGCTGGGAGATTTAACTCTGTGCAGAGGGGAGGAAACGATTTTCAAACCACCTGTTTGTAAGCCAGCTCCAAAATGACAGCACTGCCACTGCTGCTTTTGTTCTAAACACCCAATTAAACTGGCTGTTTACACCTTCCTGCCAGATTCCTGTCTCCCAGCCCAAAAGGGCTGAGCAGATAATGAGGCACAGCACAGGGAGCGACAGAGAAGGTGGGAAGTCTCTGAGAAATTGCAGACTCAGCCCAGTCCCGTGGCAAAGCAGAGGGAGGCTGTGTCAGGGTGGGATCCTTCCCAGCCTCCTGGGGAAAGAAGGGCACACCTGGGTGGTGCCAGTGCCACCAAACAGGCTCTGGGCAAAACCAAGCCCAGACTCCTTCTCTAGGAGACTGAAATAGGAGCAGCTATCCCTGCACCCTTCCTGGCCCGTGGTGCAGCCAGTTTCTTGCTATGGGACATTCTTATTGCAGGATGAAGTTTATGATTTATTTCACATGTAGGAAGACTAAGGAGAAGAAATAAGAAGAAGCTGAGAGATGATGGCCTCAAGGTGAAGGTGGTCACCAGAGTGCTGTGGGATGGAATGAGCGACATTTGGAGAAGATTAAATAAAAGTTCCCACAGTAGCTTCTGTAAATCTGTGACCTGGAGCTCTCTGAGAGTCTGTATTTCCCCAGGAAAAGATGCAGGTCAGCAAGCAAGGGAGGAGGGAAAATCAGTGGCAGATTTCCTTAATGTGTTTCAGACTTTTTTTTTTTTTNTTTTTTTTTTTTTTTTTTTTTTTTTTTTTTTTTTCTTCTGAGAGGAACAGAGTTTGAAAGAGGGAAATTTAGGTGAGATATATGGAAGAAATTCTCTACTGTGAGGATGGTGAGGCCCTGGCACAGGTTGCCAAGAGAAGCCTTGGCTGTCCCATCCCAGGAAGTGTCCAAAGCCAACTTCGATGGGACTTGGAGCAACCTGGG
>VYZQ01011647.1:0-31867 GCA_013400655.1 Mystacornis crossleyi
TACAGACAGGGAAACTGAGGCACCGGGGAGGCAGTTAGAGTGATTTACTCAAGGTGACCCGTGAGGGCTGGCAGCGGAGTCTGGGGCTTGCATGTCCCTGCTGTTGAGCTCCAGCACACTGGGAATGGCTCTTGCTGCCAGCCTTCGAGCCCAAACCCAGCACCCAAAAATCAGTAGTGAAGGCCGCGAGTCCCTTCTCTGCCCATCTCCAGGCACGTCCTCTTCAGACCCACTGTCTCCCCCAGCATCCCTGCCCCTGGAAGCCATTTGAGATCAGGCTGGTGCAGCTGCACCCCAAAATCTGCTCATCATATCCCACCCAGCAGCTCTTGCCTTCCCCTCCAGCCCTGCAAAGGCTTGCTATGAGCCAGAGGCCATCTGGGTACCTGCAACAGTCCTGCTGGGTAATGGAATATGTTTTGCTGGATTTTTTTACGCTCACCAGTAGAGCTCCCCCTTTATTTAGGTTTAAATGGATGCCATCTGGCTAATGAGCCCATACTCATGTTCTGGATTAAAAGGCAATCCTGTGCACGTTACCGATACCGCACTGGATATTAGAGAGGTTTAAGTGGTTTTGAAGGTGCAATTTGCTTTTCATGCATGGTGCTATTTACCTCCTGGTGGGTGGGCTGGCACCCCCACTGCTGTCCCCAGCAGCTCCCTCCTGGCTCTGGTCTCCTCTACCAGCCCTGGCTGCAAGAAAATGAGAGCTTGGGCATCTCCAGCCTGGCAGGGCTGTGCAGGGTATCCTTGTAGTTGTTGCTGCCATTTGTCCGCCCTTAGAGGGGCTTTTTGGTGCAGGGACAATGTCTTCAGGTTGTCTTCATCACCTGCTTTCTTAGCTGTCACCTCCTCCACACCTGCCAGCATCCCCCAGGACATGGCAGAGCTCACCAGGATGGAGTAGCCTCTGCCCCTCTCCCAGCCCAGAGAGGTGGGGGACAACTGTGGCCCATCAAGATATTGATTGCAAGTGGCTGAGGCTGAGGTCTGTGGTGAGATCTACATCTTGCACACCCTGGGCACCAGCTGCTGCTGTGAACTACCTGGGTATGTTCCCATCTCCTCAAAACCGCTCTGCAGCCCACTTGCAGAAAATGCTGGCTCCTAGGATGATGCTGTATCTGCCAAGGAGAGCCCGGCACCAGGGGCTGGCTTTCCTAAGGAAAATGTCAAAAATGAGATGGGGAAGATAGAACATTTGTGCGAAGCATATCATCACCTCCAGGCACCTCCCATGGAAAGAGCCACGGGCTATCGAGGGACGAAGTGTGAGCCAGCAAAATGCCTCATTTTGCAGTGAATATCCCCTCAGCTGCAATGGAGTTGGTTTTACAGTCATCTCCTTGTAGTCCCATTGCTGGGGGCTCTCAGCTCTGGGGGCTAACCCTGACTGCTCCTGCCTGTGTTTGCTTCCACAGATGGCTAACCCTGTCCCGTCAGCCTGCTGCATGGTGCTCGCCGCGGTGGTGGTGGTGTACGCCCAGAGGCACAGCCAGCAGGGTGAGTCCTTCACACCTCCCGGGCCTTAGGGGTCCCGAGAAATGGGAATGCTGCTCCTCCAGCCTCTCTCCTGGGGGAAGCTGGGTGCACCCTCCAGGTGTGCCTGATACTGCTTCTGTGCATGTCATCACTTCTCTTCGTGACAAGTGTCCCCTCCAGCCCATCACTGTGGGGTGTGGGCATCCGGTATCTCCCTCTGCTGATGCCCCTTGCCCTGCCCACACCTCTCTGTGTCCTGTGGTGTCCCTACTGCCAGGACACTGCTTTGGACCCCTTCCCCCACTCTTTTGTGGATGCTGCCCTATGCACCCGCCCATGAAAGGATGAAGAGTTGGGAGGAAGCATGAGCCTGACAGCTCCGAACTCCAATCACCCCTGACAGCTCCAAGACGCTCTGCCCTGTGACAGTGATGGATGATGCCTCATCCTGCTCTCACCTCCTTGGGTGGCTTAATCCCCACTGCCACCACACATCTGCGCCCACCACCAGCTCACATCTCTCCAGGTTGTTAGAGGATTCAGGGCTTATTTTCATGGTGGCTTTAGAGAGATTACATTTTAAAGTCACTGGTGGCATTGGGAGCTGGAGGGCCCGACATGATCCTGGGTCTAGGCAGGAGCAGGAAGGTCATGAGGGATGGTTGGGTCTTGCTGTGGAGTCCAGCCCTGAAAAAATGGGACAAAATGGGGAACTTCCAGAATTCAGTGCTTTTCCTGGTGGTCAGCCTGTCTGTAGTTGCTTTTAGAGGATTTTAGAGGGAGATTTTGCTGATTAATTCCAGTAAAGACATCTATGCATCCTTGGGATCTGTGAAATCGAGGAATCCAGACAGAGTGCCCTAAATCCAGTCAGGTGGATTTACATTGCCACAGGCTGCCAGGTTGGACACAAAGCAGCCGGGGTTTGGCAGCACATCCGCACTGCCACTCTCAGGGCATGGAAGGAGCTTGCTGGCTGGTGCTGCAGGAAGGTCTCCAACCCCTTC
Source organism: Mystacornis crossleyi (assembly GCA_013400655.1). NCBI lineage: Eukaryota > Metazoa > Chordata > Aves > Passeriformes > Timaliidae > Mystacornis > Mystacornis crossleyi. Next base: position 2,493 of record VYZQ01011647.1, read on the forward strand.
CCAGGGTGCCTGCTCAAAGCATTTGTGTGCTGAGCTATGTGCTACTTGTGGCGGTGTGATGCTTCCTGCAGAGAAGCAAAGCTGCTCGGTCCTGCTGTGCTTGCAGGACCACTACCTGGGAAGCTTTAAAGGACCCAGCAGTAGGACTGCCGGACCACCCTTCGGATGCACCGTGCTGCTTCCTGCTATGCTGTAGGAATGGTAGCACAGATGTGTTGCACAGGGAGATGCTCAAAACACGGGAGTGCCAGGCACTGCAGGGCTGCACACACATGAATTGCGTTGTCTAGACGGGAGCAAATGCTGCTCCTCACCAGTAAGCAGGACCACGCATTTTGCCACTGACTGCTGGTACAGAGCTGCAGCGACTGTCACCCTCTGCTCTCTGATCCAGCAGGATTCAGGGGTTTGGCAGCATAGTCTCCCATGTCCTTGTGTCCCTCCTGTTTCCCTTGCCTGCCTGTGGCACCAGCTCAAAACTGAAGCTGCTGAGGCCTATGTGCATCAGCAAGTGCCTGAACGGGGTGTGAGAAGGGAAGCAGGGCTCTTCTCATCTGCAGGAGCTTCACCGGGGGACAAAAAATGGATACAGGGCAGAAAACTGGTTGCAAGAGCTGGAGGAAGGCTAGTAGGGCACTCTGAGGACAGTCCTCAGTCTGTTCCCCAGAGGCACTGCGTGTTCCTCCTGGGCACCTCTCTGAAACACCGAGGTATGCTCTGGTCTCCTGCCCACCCCACCGTGCTCGGCTTGGAGAGGCTGCACACAGACAGGTGAAGCTGGGGAATGTCTGCCCCACACTGGACACCCAAAACTTGTGCCCTGTGCCCCCCACCCAGAGCTCAGCCCCTGCCCTGCTGCAGCCTCTCCTCACCAGCCAACCCCAGAGCTCATCCCCCACCAGCCAGGCGCTCAGGCTGGAATAGCACAGCAGGAATGGGGTGGGAGGATGGATTAATCCCACTGGTGGCAGGGACCCGGTGGAGTGGGGGGAAGAGGCTGGCATAGAGTCCATTTATCATGCACTTGAGGCACGTTCGACTTTAATAGCTCATGAAGCACTTTAAGAGGTGCATTAGCACTGAATACTTGAGTGAGGAGGATGTGACAAGCTGTTAAGTGAGCATGAGCACGGCGGAGGGAGCCTGGCCACCCTCTCCTGGCTCTCATATGCACCCTGGTGATTACTGGAGCGTCCTGCGAAGTGCCACGTGAATTAATAAAAGCAGCATCCGGCTTGGTGAAGGTGAGGCTGCTCACGTATTAACCCCCTCTGCTGCTCACCTTTGGTCCTTCTTCTTGGAGCCTGTAGAGCACAGGCTGTATCTATCTGGGATGAGGAAGCTTGGGAGGATCCCCAGTGTTGGGGGAAGGGAGCGCAGGGGCTCAGAAGTCAGTGGATTTGGGGTTCCTGTGATCTTTGGGGTGACAGAGCTCCCTTGCTTTGCATCCCTGGCAGGTTGCTCAGGTTTCACCTGCATCACCCAGCTGGGGACTGCAACTTCCAGCTGTCCATGGGGGTGGGCACTGGGTGATGAGGGGCCACAGCCATCTAGCAGGGCAGCCCCAGGGGATGCTCTCAGGCTGGCACTAATACTCTGGCTCTGGCAGTGGGTTTGGGCTGTCCTGCTGCAGGGAAGGGCAGAGGGCCAATGGAAGAGCATGCTCAGGAATGTCATCCCCAGTGCATGAATAAGCAGCTTTGGATGGGGCTGCCAGATGGGGCCAGACTGCCTGCAGCGATGGACATTGCCCTGGACAGCCACAAGGCTGTTCCCATCTGCACAGATCCAGCTGAAATGGAGGGATGGACAGGAGCTGCAGGAAGAAGAGGAGAGGGCAGAGTAGGCAGAACAGGCTGAAGACCATCCGGGAGAGCCTTGTGCCTTCCACGGAGAATGACAGAATCACAGAATGGTTTAGGTTGGAAGGGGCCTTTAAGATCACCAAGCTCCCCCTGCCATGGACAGCAACGCCTTCACTAGACCAGTTTGCATAAAGCCCCATCCAGTCTGGCCGTGAACACTCCCAGGGATGGGACAGCCACAGCTTCTCTGAGCAACCTTCACCAGTGCCTCACCATCTTCACGGTGAAGGATTTATTCCTGATACCTAATCTAAACCTACTCTCTTTCAGTTTAAAGCCATCACCCCTTGTACAGTCACTGCATGTCCTTGTGAGAAGTTCCTCCTCAGGTCTCTTGTAGCCCCTTTATGTACTGGAAGGTGCTGTAAGGTCATCATAGAGCCTTCTCTTCTCCAGGCTGAAGAATACCAAGTATCTCAGCCTTTCCTCGTAGAGGAGGTGTTCTAGCCCTCCAGTCAACTTCCCGTTACTGTGGATAGCTCAGTTTTCCTTCCCGTGTTTTGTTGTCCAGGTGGTGCTTGCTGCCATTTAATTTCAGAGTGGAGGGAGGTGATGGGGACAGCTGAGCAGAGCACTGCTGCAATGCTGTCTGCTGTGACACTCACACCTTTGGCTGTCCAAGGCCTCCACGGTGTGAGAGCAGAGCTGGTGGAGGTCCCTGCAGTGCAGAGACCCTCTCCCTGGCAGGGCCTGGGTGCCTCCAAAGGTCTGGGAGAGGTCACAGCACGAGCTTTGGGCTTTTACCCGAGCTCTAATATGGGAAGTGTGTACATGGTGGAGATGCCTAACCACGGGTCAGGCTACGAAGTGTACATGCATGGGTGATTTCAGCTTTTGCTACCGAACACTGTGACTGCCTGTTGCTGGACTTACCTGTTCTTATTAGACCCATTGCCTACAGCAGTCTTGAAAAGAGCTAGCTCTGCTTCCCCAGTCTCTTGCTGTGACCAAGGCATCTTCCCCATCCATCAGCTCGGCCAGAATTATGTCCACATCTGTCCCAGACTGAGATTTTTTTGCTTTTAAAAGAGGAGTAATTCTACTTTATTGATCCTCACCTTGCTGAATTAACTCATGTTTAAACAATAATTATGTTTTCACCCAGGAGAGGAGACAAAGACATAAAAGTCTCTGGAAATGAATGCACTTCAGATGCCACATGCCGGGGTTAATTTACTGATAGGCACAGAAGCTCCCATCTCCTCTCTTCCTCACCAGCAACAAGCAATTAGCCCCCATCATTCCTCAGCCGAGGAAAAGAGAGATTTTGTTTCATTACTCTCCCCTCTTTCTTGCTCTCTTAAGCCCTGACGCTAATCTTTCGCAGTCGGTTCTGCTGCAAAGCCTCCCGGGGTCTCCAGTTTGAACGTGCCTCATTAGAAATGCTGCTGCAAAGACAAAGCCTGGACCGGTAAATAGCCTTCAAAATGCACAGCAAAGCCATGCAAATTGGCTTTTCAAAGAGAAACCAACTGTAGATAGGAAAACCTCTCTCTCCTTCTCTCCTTTGCCCAATCCTTTCCCAGCTGCATTTTTTGGCTGATAGGAATGTGACCAGCTCTATCTGGACTCTGCTTCCTCCATGTAAGTCAGCCCATGCCAGGGAATGCCCTCTGCCAGGCTTGCTTAAACTAGTCACTTTGATTTTGGAGAACTTCTCTGGATTTGCTGTGTCGGAGATGGTTTGTACCTCCCCTCCCCTCCTCTCCCTTGAGGCACTATCACAGTGTCCTTCAGTCATGCATTAAGCAACATGACAAACATCTGTCATTTGTTGTTTGTTTTTCCACGAGATGCCCAGGGTGAGTTGAGTGTGCAACAGAGTGATCTGGAATTTTTGTATTTGCTGGGGCAGAGGCAGTCGCTGGGGAAGGCAAGGTCAGAGGGACTGACTGCGTGAGCTGAGCTGGGAGGCTGGAGATGGTGCCTTCTTCCAGGCTCAGGTTGGGGCCAGTTCAGGAAAAAGCTCCGTCTTCTCATCACATAGCACCTTCCTACCTCCGTGACACCTCCTTTTGCCCCTGGCCAAGTTCTTCTCTCAGCACAGCACACTGGCACTTTATCTCCATGTGGCTACTGACAAGGCCTTATCGGTGTTTTCCTCCCCAGGACACCGTCCTGCATACTTCGAGTCTGACCTACATTCCTCCACTGGAGATGAATGGACTTGTGTTTGGCTGCATGAAACACATGCTCCTGCCGAGGGAAGGCTCGTATATTAGCTGCTCTGGACTCTGTGTGTGATGGACTCATCTTTTCCATTATGTACATCAGCCCTTGTGTCACCAGCAAACTTTGCCAGCAACAGTTTTATGTTGCCTTCAAGATAATTGATAAGACGAGTGATTAGCAATTGGCCAAGAACAGATCCCTGTGGGGCCACACTGGGAACACCCTCCTGCAATGATGATTCCCCATTAACAATTAATTCCCCATTAGCAATTACATTTTTTAATCCTTCCTGTTATAACTCTGGATGCTCTCATTATCCAGCTGGCTGAAAATACCAGCCTCGCTCCAAACTACAGCCCCATTCAGCAGAGCCTGCTTAAATCATTCTGAAGGCTGCCGTTCAAGGGCAGGCATCTGCTCTTTGCCTCCTGTGCCTCGCTCATTGCTGCTCACAGCTAAGCTAGCCCAAGCTCGTAGCCATCCACTGGGAACCAGCATTGTCCTGGTGGGATTACTGCATCTGCTGGGGGCCAGACTGCTGGCCCGTCCCGTGCTGGCCAGAGGTACAACCTGGCTGTAGTTCAAGTTGCCCTCTGATGCCTTTCCAAGGAAGGTCCATCATCTCCATCCCTGAGTGTTCATTACTGTGATGGTTTTCCCACTGCCTCCTCATCTTCCCTGCCAACCCACAGCTGCAGGGAAGCAGCAGAGACAGAAACCCCACCTGCAGGGACACCCCTGCTGCAACCCATTAGACTCTGCTGCATGCTGTTGTGGTGTTTAAGAGCCCATCAAGTTCTGGGGTCTCCTCTGTTGCTCTGATCTTCCCTGGTGAAGGTGATCTTCTCAAGAAGAACCCCCAACCCAAACAGGCACAAACATCTGCATGCTCCCCTTTCCATTTATACCCCTCTCTCTGTCCCTGAGCACCTGGCTTTATTTTCCTTTTTTTCCAGCACAAGATGCATCTCCCGAAAGGTTCTCTGTCTGCAAAATAAAAGAAAACAGCAAAAATAGCCCAAGGTCTGGAACAACTTTTTCTATTACTGGACATCCCCCTGAGCTCAAGTAGATTTCCTGCCCAGACACAGAGTGAATTACGGCCAAGCTCTCGGCAGCTGACCTTGTGGTCAGCCAGAGCACAGGCTTGCTAATAAATGTGGTCAGCCCCTACCGCAAGCAGCCTATTTTTAGTGCCTGTGCTTCCTTGCCCACTGCCTCATCACTCCACAGGTTCCAGAGCCGAGCATCCCACAGGGGGCCAGCCAGCAGTGCAGAATAGCCCTGTAGGGAGCACATCCCAGGCTCGATCCTCCTTCCTGGGAGCTGGGAGATCAAGAGGGTTCATTTCCATGCATCGTCTGTTAATTTGGCACTGCAGGAAGTCGCTGGTGCACGGTGCAGTGTGGCCTGTCTTGCTGGGACACACTGTGGGAGTACAGCTCATGCCCATCAGACAGGGATTGGAGAGCTCACAGCTCTTACCTTGCGTCTGTGTTTGAAAAATAACCACGGGACAGCAATAAGATTGATGTCCTGTTGTGCTAAGTGCTGTCAGGTGCAGGAGGTGAGATGTTCTTCAAGTGCAAGTGGGGGACAGAGGAGAAGGACAGGAAGAAAAATAGAGGGACAGCCACTTAGGTGAGAGGAAACACAGCTTGGTGGTTCAGGGCTTTGAAGTCTAGCTTTTTGCAAGTTACCAAAGCCTGTGGACATTTCAAAGAAGCTTCCATGTACAACTGTCTGGAGGCACTGGAACTGAATTTGCCACTTTCTGGAAATGGAAGAAGTTGTTTGAAATGGAGCTTATAAAGTTCTGGAGTAAAGTGGAGATCTGCCCCTCTTGAGCCATCCAAGAGCTTGGAAAGGAAACCTAGCTAGCAATATCTGTGATGCTAATGAAAAAGGGAACCTTCCCAAAAATAGGTCCTGTGTATTGAAGGAGATCACAAATCTGTAAAAGAATCAAAGACAGAAAAGAAAAAAGAAAACATAACTTAAGAATGGGGATCTGTCAGGCTTTGGACAAGCCTGTGTTCCCACAAAACTGGTGAAAATAGTTCATATCTGTGGTGAGAAGAAGAAACTGCCCGGAGGATCACAGTCTTCCAGGACTCATTAGTTCTGCCAGTGTCAAGAAAAAAACATGTCTCAGTAGTCTCTTAGGCTTCATTACACATCAACAGGCAATGAAAGTGTAGGAATGGGATTTGTAGTCCACCCAGACATCTAAAGAAGCTTCAAGAGGAGGATCACTGCTAACACAGGGCAATGCTACCACAACCCATGGGGCAGAGGCAGGACCTGCCAGGCTGTGGCTGTGCAGAGGGGGCAGCACTAAATTTGTGGATCATCTACACAAGCCAGAGAGTCCTTGCCAGCAAATCCTTGCTGAAACCCACTGCTGAACAAGGCCTGCTCGTTGGGGAGAGGCTGGGAGGAAGGATTTGGATTTCCTTCTCCGTGTGGCATTGCCCTGCTGTGTGGAGCAGGAACGTGGCTTCCTCTGCTGACACGTGGTGGTAAATAGACACATTGTCACAGCAGCTGTGAGCCTCCAAATACTGATAGAAGCCGAAATCTCATTTGCACAGGTTTTCAGACCCTAGGAAGCTGAGGTTTAGCCCAGCACAGAGGGAATAGCCATGGGCCTCGCTATTTACGTGAGCACTGGCTGCTAAAGAAGGGCTATGTCCTGTCCTAGCACTGAGCTCCTTTTGGTGGGGGAAGAAGCAGTCTTCATCCTTTCATTACATTCTCGAAGGCTTCCAGAAATGGAAGCTCGCATAAAACTGTGACAGGTGTAGGGGAAACCTTTGGTGTTTCAGGGCTTTGGCTTCAATTAGCCTCCAAAAGCTCGGAAAGGTCTCGCCTTGGAAGTCACGTGTTGCCATCCCAGCGAGCCAGACATCTCACATTTCCAGAGCAGCCTGCTCCCACCAGCCCACGTGTCCAACAGAAAACTTGGACTGAAGGTACCACTCATCATTTATCCGATTTGAAGAGTTTTCAGTCTCTGAAGTCCTGGATGCCCTGGGACCACAAAGCCAATCTTCAGTCAGGCTCAAAGAGCAAAACATGGCAGCCCTTGGGACAGCTCTGGGCACGACTGGTTGGAGCCCGGAGCCTCAGCAGGGGGTGCTACAAATCATGTAGCAGGACATGTCACAGTAGAGCTGTGTGTGGCAGAACCCAGGACCAAAAGGTCAGGAAAGGCTGAGACGTTCAGGTCCTGCACATCCATCTGTAGTGTTGGGCATGGAATCACTTGTGGCTATCTTCAGTCCACCTGTGACACGTCTGGCAGCAAGCAAAGCCCTGGATAATGGGAACACAGGCACAGCAAGACACTGAGTACAAACATCATCATCTCTGCTTCCTCAGAGAGGATTTTCTGGGGTGGAAGCGGAGCAAAGGTACCATGAAACGCAATCAGGAGTGCAGATGCTGGACACAACATCCACAAACTTCTGTTATCAAAGTCCTTGGTGGGATTAATTTCTCTGAGCAGACACTGTTCTTCTGTGCAAAGCAAAATAACAGATTCATAATCAGGCCAGGAGATGTTGGAGTGTAAAAAATATACAGAACAACTTGCAAGATATGCAGTCTGTGCTGTGGATGAAAAAAGCATCTTTCAGGATAAGCAGTCTTGGGCAGCACTAAATGGGGTGGATCCATGCAGAGAAGCCAATATAATTGTGGCATATTAAAAGGAGAAAGAGAGGAAGGATTGAGGAGGGGCTGTGGCAGGCTCGTTACAGAGGGGGAAAGCAATGTGTGTCACCTTGTAATGACTGCTCCAGGAAGGCCCATCAGGTGGAGAAGTGAAGTGAAACCACAAGGCAGTTGACAGTGATGGAGGCAGGGGGTGTTACAGCAGTGTTAGTCCTGTATGAACCATTGATCTCTTGGTGTACAATTTGCTGGGAAACTCTGCTATCTAGGCTCAGCTGTTAGCAGGTGCTAATTGAAGCCGAGCAGTCTGGAGCCTCATTGCACTGCCTTCCTTGGTTAGAGCCATACTGGGGAGGCTGGTGTTGGGGAAAGGGATTTGTGGGTGTGATTCATGGCACAGGGAGAAAACAGCTTTGTCTCTACACAGGACACAAGGGGAAGGGGATAAAATATTCTTGCACAGTTTCATGCGCCTGTGTGCGGGGAGAGTACCTGGCAAAACACATCCACTTCTAAGTTCAGAATTCCCCATGGCTGGGGCGAAATCTCACCTCTGGGTGCGCACAGTTGGCAGAAGGGTAGTGCTTTTCATCCCAGGTTCAACACACTTGACCTTCCTAGCTTTTTAGTTTGCAAAGCCTGCAGCATATCCTCCTTGGAGCAGACCTGTGTTAGATTTAAGTCATCTGCCAGCAGCCAGGCTCTTTGTAGTCATCTGTTCTGGACCTTTGCAAAACAGCCAGAGGTCTACAGACCTGATGCTGGAGGACATTGGCCTGCAAGGCCAGAAGCCCGTAGGACTTCTGCCAGCCAAGACCTCTGTGATTTGTAGGCAGAGGAGAGCTGGCACCATCACACTGAGGAACTGACTGGGATGCACAAGCTAAAGCAGGGCTGCAGCATGTGGCCCATCTTGCTTGATGCCTGCTGGATTTGCGGAGGCGTAACGAGGTGTGCCCTTGTGTGTGTGTATTTCTGATGTCCAGGCCTTGGGTGTGCTGCTCAATAACAGGTCTGCTCAAAGACAGATGGAGGGGAATGGATGTTTTGCTCCTCCAAAGGGCACTTCTGTTCTCTGGAGAAAGGTCCACTCTGTGCTCCGCTGGTCTCTGCTGCTTGCATCGGGGCTACACCTGCTGTGTGCATGATCCAAACTGAAATAAAGCCAAGGAAGTTGATGAGCATTCCTCACAGAGCTAACAGAGCTGCAGAGGGGGATCAGGATCTCAGCCTGTTGTGAGAGGCACAAAGACAGGCTCACAACAGCAGCACCAGCTGAAAACCTGAGTGGTGCAGAGCATACACACATGGGTCCACTGCTGGGAGCTTGTCCTCATTAGCCCCACATCCATTCATCCATCCAAGTGAGGGTCTTCTCCAACCAGGCGGTCGAGCTCTGCTCATCATCTGCATTGTTTATGCATAAATCCACTCCCAGAGGGAGTGTAAATTGAGCCTGGAGTGCTCCCGATGGTATTCTCCAGCCATAGCCATGAACTTCAGGCTTCGTAGAGTGAGTCACAGAGAGGCTCTGACTCCAGCCAAACCACAAGCCCTGGCAGGTTGGACTCTGCTGAGTTTGTGGCTTGCCTGCACTGTGGTGTGGTTGCTGCAGCTGACAGGATGCTGTGCAAGGGAGAAACTGAGGCACATGGGAGTGAGAATGCAGTAAATACAGAAGCCAGTGCCTGTCTGTCTAGTCCTCTCCTGCCATTTCCCATGGAAAACTCCATGTCTAGCCATAACTGTGAGTCTGGAGCCTGCCACAACTTATGCCAGCTGCTGCAACAGCTGGAGGGATGGGGTGCAAAGGGATGAAAATCCAGGGATGTTGCTGAAGAGTGGGAGGAGGTTGTTGAGCCCTGCAGGAACTCCTGCTGTTGGGAGGGGGTGTAGCATTACATGGGATGCAGCAGGGCACGAGCCTGGTGGTCATATTCATGGCACAAGTTCCCGTGCTCAGCAGACTTGAAGATTAGTTTTACCTTTAGGATAGAAAGCACAGGGTCTTGTGTTTTTCCTTTGTGTGAGGGTCTCTCTGTGTGACACAGTGGAGGGGCAGACCAGGAGCTTGGGTTCCCCACTGGTGCCTCCTCACTTTGAGAGCATCAGACAAGCCCTTTGGCAGGGTTAGGAGCCATGGCCACAGATTCACCTACTAGTGAGCTCCCACTGGTGATCCAGTGAAGTCCATTCACTCTCCTGGGACTCTTTCCTGTCTCCTTTGCGCTCAAGGAGCCTTAGCATCTTTGCCCATTAACACCCAGCCCTTGCCTTCTCATCTCCCAGCTTCACAGGGCACATCACTGGGGGCACTAAGAGAAAGGGCTTTGCTCCTCCTTCGTCTTGGAGGGTGCTCATGCTCTGTCTCTGGCCCCACGCAGGCACCCTCCTCTTAGCCTTGGCTGAGTGTCAGAGCTGTGCCAGCTCCATGGTTCCTGTTGGTGAAGAGCCTTTAGGGATGCCTGCAGGATGCCTCACTGCTGATTTACAGCTACAGCTCACTGGGGTCTGCCCCAGCTCTGACACAGACATGCCTGTCCATCCCTCCTGGTTTGCAAAGAGAGTTTCTGTTGTTTTCAACCCAAGTTGCTGAAAGCTGATCCCCACTTTTATGGAGCATGAGCCCTGAATATTCAGGAAGCAGCACTGAAGTTGGTGTGACCATGGCTGGCAGGCTCTGGCCCTTAATTAATTAGCATTGATTGTACTTCCAACAGTGGAGGAGGGAGCTGCAGCTCAGGGAAGCAGTGAAGTGTTGCAGTATAATCACTGCAGCTATTTTCACACTGCTGGTTGGTGCTCTTCAGAAGTTATATAGCTGATGCACTGGCAGCATGGTAGACAGAAAGGAAAATCCCAGGGGGAATGGTAGCAACGTGGGACTTTGGAAGATGTCATTTTAGAAGACACATCTGTCTGTATGTCTATGTAGCGTTGGGGTTTTTTTAATCTTTCATTTTGTTGCTTTAAAAAATATTTATTTATTTATTTATTTATTTATTTATTTATTTATTTATTTATTTATTTTCTGGGTATTGACATTATCTGAGCTTGACTCAACCTTGTAAAAGGTGCTGTTCATTTCTTTTGCATGGCAGCAGGGTCAGTTCACCCCTGGGCCACCAGGAAGTGCTATTTAAGAAGTGCGATGTGCCTTGTCTCCCAGGAAATTTGGAGCAGGTTGCGGAGTTGGATCAGTCACTTTAAAGTGGAAGTGTCTGCCCCATCTGAGCCAGACACCCAGTGGACAGCCCTACCTCTGTGGTAGTGAACCCTTCACTCTGTAATCTGGGCACATCTATTCCGCTGAGCTCTCTGAGTCCATGGGCTTTTGTATCTGCGATGCATTTCTTTCTCCATATTTTTGCAATTTTACTCTTGGCAGCTCCAGAGAGATGGGCCCAAGCATCTTTCTATTGATCTGTGAGAAGGACTTTGGGATGTAAATCCAGAAGGAAAATTTCATGATTTAGGTAGACAGATTTAATCCCATCTCATTCTTCATCCTGCCCTAAATCACAACTCCAGAATGAAGAACCTCACAGTGAGAGCCACCATGAACACTCACAGCTCTTTTAATGCTGTTACCTGATGTTGCAGATGTGTCTCCCAGCCTGGTGAATACTGAACCCTCCTGAAAACGTTCAGTGCCTTTAATTTGTGCTGTGGCACGGGACAGCAGCTCCCAGGCTTGTCCCTGCACAGTCCATAGCCCCACAGCGTGCTGGGCCCTGACTGTGTGCTGGAAGCCAGGGCTGTGGGGGGCTTTCTTTCCCACATAAAGTGTGTGCACAGAAACCTTGCCAGGATTCTGGGAATGCAGTGCCAGGGCTGGATGAGGGGTGGGAAGTGGGCGTCAGCAGGCAGAGACCTCCAAGTCAAGCCTGGTAGCAAAAGGGATTAGTGGATACGGGCTGTTGGGTGATTTAATTGTGTTTTCCTTCCTCCACTGCGTTGGTGCCATTTTTCTTAACTTGCTTAGCCCTGAGGAGTTTTTTAGTGTAACCAGTATTTATGGAAGGCTTTTTTGCTTTGGTGCCTCCGGGGGAGTCACTGGTGCCCACAGCAGCAGCTGTTCCATAGCCCCACAAGCCATCCCTGCAGTGCCCAAGTGCAGGCATCTCAAGGGCCATACAGGGGTCCCAGGTGGAAAAAAAGGCACTGGCTGAAATTAATTCAGTGCTTTGTGGTTTTCGTATTTCAGCAGGGTCAGGAAAGCCCGACCTGGTGTCAGTGTACCAGGTGCCATAGGATCACAGGGAAGGAGGAAAACCAGAGCCTAGCTCTGATGAAAACAACTCTCCTGGGCCAGTCATTTCATCCGCTTTGGGGACTTCAGCTCCATGTGTAAGGCAGGGAGAATGATGTTCTCCTCATTTGTCTCACTCGTTTGTGTTGCCAGATCCTTTTGGCAGGCGCTGCATCTTGCTGGGTGCCGGCACCAAGCACTGGATGACAGGGTGGGCATCCCTGGGAGGCTGCAGGCGGTGTGACAGCATGAGTGCTGAGGAAGAGCTGCCTCAATCCCCTGTGCAGGGATCCTGTGCTTCCCATGAGGGGCATCTCTGTCAGGGAGGAAAGCGCTTGCTGCCAGTCTGTCCTGGGCAAAACTGATGGGGAGAATCCTCAGGGGAGCCACTTTCTGTTGGAAATTAAGTCTCATCAACATCCAAATGTTTTACAAAATCGTATTTCTCTGTCAGGGGAAATAAAAAAGAAGTGAAGCCTAGGGGAAGGAAAGTCTGCAGTTTGTCTTTCTGGTATTTTTCAGAAATTGTTAGGTTCTTCACTTTGAATTGACACCCCCCCCCCCTTCCCCTTAGAAGAGCAAATGTTTTGCAAAGCCTTTTGTACAACTCAGTGTAGAAGTTTTGGAAAAAATACCCTAAAATACATGAAAACCTTTGGTTTCCTTCTGAAGGAAGGAGCTTGCCTGTTCTGGGCTTTTTTTCCTCTTTAACACAGAATATTTGTAAATTTGTAAATTTGGACTTTTTCCCTGGTGGAGGCAGAGCATTTTCAACTTCACGGCACCCTGAGCCTGCCCTGGCCATGCCAGAACTGCGGGAGGGGCTGCAAGCACCAGATCCTGGAGTAGCTGGGGCACCTCCTCTCGCCCTTTCCCTCTCCCATGGCCACTCTCCCAGTGCCGTCTGCAGCCGCTCTCCCTGGGTGGGCTGTGGAGGATCCTCTTATTGCTGTGCTCCAGTTTTTCTATTCATGATCTCAAGCTGGAGGTAGAGGACAGCCGCTTGCTGCTTGTAGCTGCTTTCAATGCATGTGTGCATAGATTTGCACTGATTTTCTCCCCTTAAGGACTTTCTAGTATTCCCCACCTCGCAGGCAGTGCGTGCGGTTATTTGCAGGCTTCTGCCTTTGGGCAATTTCCTCCTCCTCATTACTCCCCTTCACTCCCTCATCCCTTATCCTCTTCCTCCCTCCTGATGGAGACAGTCTTTCACAGCCGACTCATTTCAGAGATGTTTTTTTCACTGCCAAAGCCAAGATTTTTCTCTCTCCCATTGCACTTCGTCTGGAAATGGGAGGAGGAAGCAGGTTTTGGGTTTGGTTTGGGATTTTTTTTCAGCAATAAATAATTTCTGAATGCTGAAGAGGCAGGAGAGTGAAGCTGGCGTTAGGCTACATTGAAATACTCCATTTGTTCTGGGAGTCTTTCTCCCCCCTCCTCCAGAAAGCTTCCTCTAGTGTTTAATTTTAAAGCAAATCACTATTATTTTTTGTTTTCTTACTTTCCAGAAGAGATTCCTCTATTATTTTGGCATGTTTGGAGATTCCCATACACACCAGAATATTTTTCCTTGGCTTTTCTTTCCTCTTTGATTTCTTTTCACTGGGGTTAAAAGCCCCAAGTCAGCAAGGTACTTAAACACATGCTCGAAGTTAAGGCCTTGCCTAAGTGCTTTGCTGACTTGGAGCCAAAGATATTTTCTCAAGTCCTTTAAATGCTTCAGAACCTGAATTCAAAATGTTTTTCAAAAATTCCAGAATTCAAGTATCTCTTGTGCTAATAATAGTTGTAATTCAGTACTGCCTTCAGATGACTGGAGCTCTGGATATGGCGAGCTTCTGAAGAGTCTTACTTTCAGAAAATACCCTTCCCTAAAATCTTCTGCTTCTCAAACTCAAGAGCTCTCCAAAAATTGGGGCACACTTACTTGGGTTTCAGTCAATGAAACATAACTGGTCTTTTAGCTGTTGTTTTGCAGTAGAACACTCAAAGCTTTTAAACATTGAAATTTAGGAAATAATGCGCAATTGGTTCAAGTCATACTGAATGAATGTCTGCTCCTGAACATTTGCTAAGTGTCCCCGACACAGGGAATAAAAAAAACGCACCAAACTGAGGGCTCTCTGAAATGGCAGCATCAGTTACTGAAGGTTAGGAGGTGCTCTCAAAGGCAGCCTGGGCTCCCAAAACCAGCACCGCTCTCTGCTTTTGAGAGTTTAATCAAATGGATGGCAACAAAAATGGTATGGAGAGGGAATGGCAGTGGGGAGACAGGCAGGAAAGGCTGTGTCAAAGAGGAGGAGAAGGAGAAGGAGAAGGTATTTCCAGAAGCAGAGAGGCGGTAAAGATCAAATAGAAATTACAGCATGTCTTTTTCAGGCTCTGCATGATGAGGCCATGAGGATTCTGCATGATGAGGCCATCAGCCACCCAGTGGGAGCTGCTTTGGAAATGCTCAGCTGGTTAAGAGCATCTTCTTCACGGGTTTTGGGAAGGGTGCTGGACATCAGTGCTTAGGGCACCAACAAGGGAGCAGGGCTAGGCAGGAACTGGCTCAGTTCACAACCCCCAAGGACCTGCATGCTCCGTCCTCTGAAAGCACTGTGTGATGCTTCCAAGAATGGGAACAACCCTGCTGAAAGCTCCTGGCTTAGTGTCCTTGTCTTAAGCTTCTCTCTTCTGAGGTGGTGTGACCCCCTGTGAGCTTCTGCATTGTGCTTTGCAGATAGATGAACAAGATGTATCCATTCTGTGGTTCTGTGGTACGTGCACATCTGTCCCTGCTCATGGCAGGGAGGTTGGACTAATGATCTTCAGAGGTCCCTTCCAACCCAAACCATTCCGTGATTCTATGATCTGCACTAGAAGGCATGCAAAGGTTCCGTCTGTATGCCCCAAAGTGCGCTTTCAGTCCCCTGCTCTCTCATGGATCTACTTCTTGCTGCTGGAATCATTCATGTGGTGTGCAGAAAACCCCATCTCTCCTACCTTCCCAGAGACAAATCCAAAAGGCACTGCCACCTTTGATAGCTCTCCGGCTGCCGAGTAACTTGTAAATACTCAGACAGCCTGTGGATTTATGGGGCTCCCAAATAGTGCTGACCCCCACAAGGAGCTCAGAAAGCATTTGGGGGACCATAACCTTGCAGTCATGATGTCCATCGTTCAGATACACTTTCCAGCCCTTAACCAGAGTCCCAGCCTCATTCAGCCCCAAGCTGGAGCCTGCTTCCCAGCTCTGCTCAAGATCCAGGAGCTCTGTCCTGGTGTCCTATTGGAGTGGTCTGTAGTGCGCCATTAGCTATGCTCAGCTATTTATTTTGTGTCTCTAATGCTCTTTCCAGCATACCGTGAGTCTGATGCATGCCCATCTTTCCCCCGGGAGGCACTTGCACCCAGAAGATGCTTTGTGTGATGGGTGGGCTGCAGCTCTGCTGGCTGTGACATGGCTCAGCACGTGCTGGTGATCCTTTCCAGGCTTGTCTTTGTTTGAGGATCCTTCAGAGTGAAAGGCATCAAATGCAAATATGGTATCTCATTATGTCATTGCAAATCCCAATGCCTTGTCTTAGTTGTTAATACAGCCTCTGCAGGGGAGAGATGAGTGCCTTATTTTAAATATTGTTTTGAAATCAGCGCTGGCTCCAGATACGCAGGTGTTACTTGGACGAGTAATGGTGACTGGGTCAAAAAAAACCCCTCGAACTTGGGAAAATGATTCCCGTTTTATCAGCATCTGTTCTTCCCACCCTAGTCACTGTGCTGCCCTGGCAGCAGCTCAGTTCCTCTGCTATTCCAGCCACACGCACAAGAAAAGTCTTGGTGCAGGGGGAAGAAATCCCTCTTTTGGGAGGAAACGAGCCCTGGGGTGTAACCTTCAGTGGATGTACGGGTGGAGAGAAAAGTCGTGGTGCTTCTGTTGGGAGCCCCAGGGAATGCCCTATCTCCCATGTCTTGGTGCTACAACAGGGGTTGCACCCCTGTTTTGATTTCTCAGTCCAGCCTCCATGATGCTTTTGAGTCCTGTCCCTGTGTGTGGTGCACTCTATGCCTTGTCCTTGTGGGGCTGAGCAGCAAGGGGGAAGATGAACCTCCTGTACCTGTGGTTAAAAAAGCAGAGGAGTTTTTCCATCCTCGGGCCACAGAAGTTCATGTGTTAAGTTGTAGTTACCCCAGCTTTAAGCCCAGCTGCTGCCGATCCACCCAGGGGCGTGAGCATTACATCTGTAAGCGACAAGCCACTGGCCTACAGCAGGCAGAACCCAAGCCAACAGACAGGCAGAAAGAGCCTGAGGGGCTGAATTTTAGAGCTATTAAATGATTAAATGCAAGGGAAAAAAAAGTTAATTTAGCATCACGGTTGTGATTTTACACACCCAAGAGTCTGGAAATTGAGAGCTCTGCTTCTCACACAGGGATCATAACTTGGCACTGCACAGATTGTACAGTATGTAAAATTAGACTGGAGAAATAGTAAATATGCTGCAGGGACCAATACTGTCTTGGCAGAAGGAGGATGGACTGAGTGGGACCCAATAGGTCTTTTATGCCTCTGACTTCCATAATTTTGTGCTAATAAAAAAACACTGCACAATGTCTGATGCTAATCCGCAGCCCTGAGTGGGGTGAAGCAGGAGCTGGGTTGTTATGTGAACAAAAATTGGTCGCCCCCGGTGTATTTGAGTGGAGCAAGGCTGTTATTTGAGGGTGGGCGCATGGGCATTGGCAAACAGGGATGGGGAGGTGAGTGCTGTGCACCGGGCTGGAAAGACAGGTTGAGGTCGGTGGGGAGTGAGGTGCCCTGATGTCTCTATCCGGCTCTGCGCCACCCTCTCCCTCCCCAAAACTTGGTAAATACAAGCTGCTGCTGGACCACAATGAGCTTTTCTTGTGTTTATGGCTCTGATTTGGGCACCTAGTTCTGAGTCGTATTGATTTCCCCCTAAACGACATTGAAAAGCCTGATCTAAGCACTCTTTTGTGGCCTAGAGTTATTTGTCCTGTCTGCATGAAAAAGCAGGACCAAAAAATAAGCCTCTAACTCAACCATGGTGCTAGCACCAGTCGTTTGGCAGGGAAGGTTGAAGGCTCAAGTGAGCCCAGCTTGGAGGATATTGGTGGGGTTTTCCTGTTGTGCGCAGGTTCCCTGTAGTGCCATTCCCTCTGTTCTTCCAACACCTTTCCCTCCATACCGCCCCACATGCTGGGGCAGCCCAACGTAGTTTCAGGGAACTGGAGGAGTTGCTGCTTTGCCAAGCAACTGCACTTCCTCAAGATGAGTCATCTCAAGCTGACTTCGCAAGAAAGCCTAGTGGGCAAGGTCCCATCCAGCCTTGCTTCAGGGTGAAAACAGTGTCACAGCTCAGCCAGTTGCAGCAGGGAGAGCACTTGGAGTCCCCGGACACTCGGACTAGAAGAGCTAGGACACACATCCAAGTGATGATCTTACCAAGACATGGAAAACAGATCGACACATTAACTCAGGCCCCCTCCTGGGATGCAAGAACAAAGCCTCCTGTGGAAAAACCCAAAAAGCCAAGATCATCAGCCCAAAAGAACCCAGACCTCTCTGCTGTATGGGCAGCTGAGACAGAAAAGCAGAAGTAGTAGCAGAAGTGCATCTTCTCCTGGTTCTATCTGGGGTAACACAACATGATCTGTGATAGAGGTATGAGACCATAGCAGATGGGTGCACATCAGCGTTAGCACCCTCGGGCAGAGCTCACTCCTGCCCTGAAGCCATGGGAAAGGGCAGCTTCTTTGTGGTCTCCTGCCCATGCGTGGCTGGGTTTGATGGCATGCAGGGAAACAAGGCTGCCTCTGACACGGAGCCCTTCTGGCTTGCAGCCAGGAGCACTGCCAGTGTGGAGCTCTGGGTTGATGTGATTTGGCAGGCCTAAAGAGCTGCAAGAGAGGCTCTGTCCCAGTGTGGGGCTGATGAAAATGCAGCAGCACCAGAAGAAGACACAGACATAATAGGGCACAGGGAGGACACTCTCTGCTCTGGTGAGATCCCATGCAGACCAGACCAAAGATGTTGATTCCGCCAGTCTGATGATATGCCACAAGCAGAGAAATGACACTTAAGTTACTTGTCTGCTGAGGCAGCATTCCCCATCCTCCTACTGTGTCTGCCAGGGAGGGCTCCCCATCAGCCCACAGCCCAAAAGACACAGGGAGCTGCTAAATCCCATGGGGCTGAGCCAGTACTGCAGCAAGGACTTCGCCCTCGCTTCTGCTGTAAAACTGCGTGTCTTCTGCTTCCAGCAATGGGTCTCTGTTCTGTGGTTTCCTACTGGGTTTAACATGGTGTTTTCTCCACAGAGGGTGCTGATTCTCTTCCACTGCACAGCCTTGCTGGCCCCTGGGCATGAGCAATGCAAGTGACGCCATCCTGATGGTGCTGCCATCCTGACTGTGTCACCTGGAGCTTGGCCTGGGCAATGGCATGTCAAGCTTATAGCAGTGCAAGTGTCACACCTCCCCACTGTTGGACCATCAAGTCCAGGAGGGACGGATTATCATTTGTGACAATGGAACATTTGATGGTAAATGTGTCCCTTCATCCTCAGAAAGGCCCAGCAGGTGTTGCATTAAGGTTCATGGGAGAGGCACCAGCCTTGTGCAGTTGAGCAGCTAGAAGGGCGTGGCCCTTGTCCCCCCATGATGGACATCCCCAGCTGGGTTTGGGATGCAGCTTCAGAGAGAGGTGAAAGGTGAGGCTGCTGCAGAGTTGGAGCAGAACTTCTCTGGGGGCAGCAGGGCTTTGCCAACACTCCCAGGAGGATGCTTTGTGGTCACATCCAGGCTGAGGGAAGAGGTTTTCCTGCTCTGGATCTTGCCCTGAGCCAAGCATGTCGGAGGGGTCAAGTCCCTCCTTCACAACAATCCTGAAGTAAACCAAGGTCTGCTTCCAGGCTATCGTGGTGTGATTGAGTGCAACTCCTTTAGCACCCATCTGTTATCTCTTAATTAACGTTTCTTTCTAATTATTTTTTCTTGTCAAGAGCAAAGCTGCTGACTCCAGGGATTTATCAAAGTAGAGCAAACAAATGCAGGCTCTGCTTTCTGCAAGTCTTCATTAATGGACAAAATTAACTTGGAGCAGTCCATATCTTTGGCTACATCGATGGCACTTAATTATGCTTGTTTCCTTACAAAGATGTATCCAGTTTTAAATCACTTGTGGAAGAAATGCCTCCTTAAGCATGAAATTTCTTCTCCTTGAAGGAAGATTTTTGCTGGCAAGAAAAGCTGTGCAAAGACCAAGTGGCATCACAGGGAATAGATGTGAGGAGATCAAGAGTGGGGTGTGCTTTGAGAAGCTGGTGTCAGGAAACCCTCTCCAGGGCCAGGGACTGCTTCATCTCAAGAAGGGCAGACCTCAGGGGCTGTCAGGCTCCACATGGGAGTGGAGCCGCTGGCATTCCTTGGACGTAGTTGGTGCTGCTCAGGCCAGTGGGCATGGGTCCTGAAGCAAGGGAGAGGCCACAGGGTTGTGCCTCTACCCTGTCCCATGGCTGGAGCAGGCCAGGAACATCCTCTTCCAGAGGCTGGTCAGTCCACCTCTCTGTCCTCTTTCCCCCTCCATCCTCTGGGGCTGCCTGCTCATCTCCTGTGGGCTGATTCATCTCATTTACCATGGGAAGTTGTGGAATGAAAGATCCTTCTGGTTTACATGTTTGGAAAGCTCTTGGCATAGCCCTGGCACTGTGTAAATATTAAATGTGTAATTTATTGTGTACACAGACAGCTAATTAGCTGCTGAGACAATTATTTGTGGCTGGTTTCTCAGCTGTGGGAGGGACATATGAGGGCCAGTGGGGTGATGTGAAGGCCTCTGTCCAAAGGCACATGTGTAATTCTCTGTCCCACTGCAGAAGTGCTGTATGTCCTATCAGAGAAAGTGGGGACCTGGCCTTTCTCGCTGCTTCAGTTTCACCATCTGCAAAAGAAGGAAAGAGCCAGAGGCTGTGCAACCTGCACAGTGCTCGTCCCTCTCCCCAAAAATACTGCAGTGCCTTTCTTCTGTTCGCTCTCTGCTTACATGAGCCACAACCCTGCAGTTCGTTTCAGCGGAGAGCTCAGAGGGAATATTTGTCCCAGTCTGCCTGCAAATCGCTGTGACAGCAAAGGTGGTTTTGGTCCTGTGTGTGTNCTGGAAGCTGTGTGTGTTTATCCCACAACTGGCTCCCATCTTCCTTCCTCTGCAGTTCTGCAGAGCTGTGGGTAAAGCTGTAATTTCTGTCCCCATTATGCGTCCATCACTGGTTCCTTTATAGATCTGGGACTTCAAGTCATAAGCCATGCTGTGCCTGGCAGGTGTGCTGTGCCTGACAGAGGATTTGGCCCTTGGTGGTCTTGGATGCTGAGAGGCATGTTGCTGGTTTGGTGCAGCATCACAGCCCCTCTGTGATGACATCACAGCCTTGTGATGGCACTTGACCCAGAAGGCAGCATACTTTGGAGAAGCAGGGTGGTGTAGGGACAGGGCAGCATTTTGAAGTGTCAATTCTAGCCAGTGATCACATCTGTGTTGCTGGGAAGGAATCTTTGGAAGTGTCTAGTCTACTGTTCCACTTGGAAAAGTTCTGTCCTCAGCAGACAACCAGATCAGCAGCCAACACAGCCCTGACAAACTCCATGGATGAGGATCCCCCCTCTCTGTGGGTACCTGTCCCAGTGCTCTGTTACTCTCCAGGAGAATAAATGATCCTCCATGTCCAGCTCAAATCTTCCAAGCTGCAGCCCTCAGCCATCCATGTCATCAGCTGATGTCCATCCAAAAGGGCTGGCCCTGCAGCACAGGCACCCCTGTGGTCATTGATCCCACGTGTTACCAGTGACACTGTGACCAGGAGTGTGGGCAAACCTCCCTTTGCTCGCTGTTCAAGGGAGCTGTGGAGCTCTGAGTGGGCTGGAGGGGCTCCTGCCCATTCCCAGCCTGCAGCAAGTGGAGGGTCCCAGTAGAGCTCTGGTCACCCCTGCCCCTTCCCCATCCTAAAGCAGAACTGGTGTCCTCAGTCCAAGACAGGGCTGCTCCAGCATTCCAGGGGAGCTATCCCCATGGTGCCCCTTCCCAAAGGGGCTGCCACACATCCGCGCATCACCATGGTTGGGTGGGACTCCCACGCCTGGCATGGGACAAGGGAGGACATGAGGACCTGTCTCTGCTCCAGTAAGATCCTCAGCAAACTCTGCTGGGAGAAAAGCCTCCTCTGAAGCTGTGCTTAGGGTTTCTCCTTCATCACTGGATGATCACTTCATCACATCACACAGGAACCTTAAATCACTGCCTTGGAAAGGAGTACGGCTTTCAGAGACCTGTCTTCCAGGAATGGCTCCCTCAGCCCTTCTGGATAAATGCCAGTGTGTTTGCACTGTGTTTAAGGACAAACAGGAAATAACTCAAGGTGACTTCTTCCTTCCCAACTTAGTCTTCCAGTCACTAGTTACAGACAAGCTCTCAGCCACAGTCCTGAGAGGCAGAGATGAGCATCCTAGAGCTTTCCCCCATCTCAATCCCTCTCTGGGAACAAGCATCAGGCAGGCAGGAGCCAGGCAAGGGAGGCCGGTCTCTGGGTCCATCACTGCACCAAGCCTTCCTCCATGCAAGGTTGGTGGGTGATGCAATGTCTCCAGTGTCTGTCCCAAGCAGAATTCCAAGTGTAAGGACAGGATGGTCAATGGTCAAGTGTAAGTCAGCAGGAAACAGGAAGAAAAACCTCTTTACCTTAGCAATAAAAGAAATTAGAGGAGAACTTGAGTAAAATACTTGAATTCTCACTGAAACTCTGATATCTGTATTTGTCCATCCACACATGTGCCTAGTCATGTCTGTCCATCCATTCATCATCCAGCCATCCATCTACCTCCAGAGCTGTTCAAATAGCCAACCATCCACCCAACACCACTCCCATTCATTGCCCTTCCATCCCTCCTTTTCTCCATCCCATCTGTGTCCATCCAGCCAGCTTGTCCATCTGTCTGTGGTAATTCACATTCATCCATCCACTGTCTTCTTCTACTTCTGCCTATCTGTCTATCTGCTCCTATTCTAGCTACCCCTCCTCACACAGATGCTTCATCTTAGATGTTCTTCCCTCTTTCTGCCTCTCAGTACATGCTCCCAGCTCTTTTAAGACCCTTGAAATACACTTTTCTGATCAGCACAGTTTCCCAAAGATCTCCATCCTTGGCTAGTGTCAGAAATGATCCCACCAGCATCTTACTCACTACAAACCAGTTTCTCCCTGTCCTTAGCATGCCCTTTCCCAGCAGGGGTAACATCCCCCAAAGTTGCTCTGGTCCTCTCAGGAACAGGTGTCCTGGCAGACCATCTGCAGGATGGCTGAGACCTGCCGGGCACACATCCAGAGCCAGCTTTGCAGATGGGATCAGGATGTGGGCTTAGACACGAGGAATGGCTGGATCATGCCGATGTGGTCCCACCTATCAATGGGACCCTGGAGCTGACATCTGGAGAGCGAGAAGAGAGAGGAGAAGCCTTGGAGGTGCTTTTCCCATCCGTCTCCACCATCAGCTGCTTGCAGTTTTCCAAGGCTCCCTGGGCAGCTCAGTGTTTTAGGTCATGTCTTCTGCTGTGGATTCATTTATTCACTGTTCCCCCCTCCAATGCTGACATCAACAGCATCTGATGGACATAGATTTCTGTAATTTAATCACCATTCATGCAAAAAAGACCACTTTCTTTTGCTTGTTTTGCTCCCCCTTATTTTATTAGGAGAAAGACCAAACTGTCCTCTATTTATCCTCTTCATGTCACTCATCATTGCTAAGATGTCTGTCACATCTTTCCTTGGTTGTCTCCTTTTTTGGAAGATGGGTTTGAGCCTAGTAAACCATCCTTATGTGGGATCTGTTTCCAGCCTTAGCTGTTCCTGTTTCCTTCCTCTGTCCTGCTTACAGTGGTGTTATGTTCCTAAACAGCATGGGGACAGGTTTGTTCATGGCTTTTGAGTTAAGGTGTTTTCCATTTTGGACTTGAGTTCTTGGTCACCACTGAGCTGATGTTTTCAGGGAGATGAGTGTGATGACTCCACGGTGGGTTTCCGTGGAGGCTGTGGCACGTTTGGAACCACGAGTGTGTAGGGGAAGGCTTCATTTTCCCTGCGTGCATTCCATTGTGCATTTATCAACAAGGGTTAGTGCCTGGTGGTTTGTACCATGATGTCCTTCTGCAGCACTTTGGAACCCTGCTGTGATTTGGCTGCCCTGACAGCCCCAGCAGCACTCTGTCTTCTCTCTCTGCCCTGACCACTTTTACCTGTGAGTTACGAGGGTGTTGGGCAGATCTGATCCAGCTCGGATCTCTGTCAGACTTCAGCAGTGACATCTTCTACTACTACATTTGACAACTTGCTTTCACCTTTGGTCTTGTGACTTTAGCTGCTGTAAATCCTTGCAAGGACTTTCCCCATGTGTCAGGGCTGCTTAGTTTCCTTGGAAAGCACCTTGTCAAATGTGGTTTTGAAGCCCAGTAAAATTTTGAGAACTGTCTGTGCATCCTTGTCTTTGCACAAAGGCTTGATGAAGCCTTGAAGGAACCTCATCCCCATTCATCCTCCCGTGCTGCTTCACCTTTTGTCATGCACACGCACTCACGTGGTTTTATCTTTGCCACATGCAGCTCAGCACAGCCAAGTGCAGCAACATGGGAAATACTCAGTTGCTAAGGATCATTAATGAATGTCAGCTCTAGCTCCTGTCCAGAAACCTGAGAAAATTCAGTTAGGCAGCTGGTGCCCAATGAGCTGTATTGCCCCACTCGTGAGCTGCTACATCAAACAGCTCAGCAAGGCATCATGTTATTGTGGAAAGAAAAGAAAACCCAGACAGGGAGACAAACAGCACTGCGTGCACCAGGCAGCTGTGCCTTTCCATGGCACAGCGTGGTTAGGTTGCAATCCTCCTACCTGGTTTCCTGGATAGGGAATTGCAAGGAGAGTTACTTGCTTCCCATCTGTGCTAGTAAATACCTGGAGTTTGCTGGTGACAAGACCTGGGGCTCTGTTGTATCTCTGCTGGGAGTTTCTGATGCATTTGTTTGGTTTGTGTCCTGCAACAAGTCACCTAGATATAGGACTGGCAATGTCTTGTGTGCCTGGCTGTGCTGTGGGGTGTTTGGCTGCTGAGCCATACTTGCACACCTGATATGTGTTCTCCATAGCAAAGATGAGAGGAAACCATCCTGTGGGTGGAGGTGGTCCATGAATACTGATCCTCTTGTATTTGTCAGCTGGTCCACTCTAAGCCTAAAATAAATCATGACTGGGGACAGGAGGGGAACTTGGGCTTCCCTGGCCACCAACAATGTCAGTCCATGCCTCAGTCCTTCTCCAGCTTCACGGATGGGATGGCAATATCTTATTTCCAAGGCAGCTGTACTGAGGGGCTCTGAGCTCACCTGTTTTTCTTCTTCTCCTTCCCACAGACAGCCCCATCCAATACGAGCGGGTAGGTGCGGACGTGACCATGAAGTGTGGCTCCATGGACTGGGATGCAGCCGTGACCTGGACAGCCAACGGCACTGACATTGATGAGTCCCACCTGAACGGGTCCTACCTGATCCTGAAGAACGTTGACCTGTCGCAGAGCGGCCAGTATTCCTGCTACGAGGGCTCCTCCTGGCACCTCAAATACCAGACCTACCTGAGGGTGGGAAGTGAGTACCCCAGCATGTCACATGGAGGGGGGCGGTCTCTGCTCCCATAGTGACTCCTCACAGCCCCCTCTCCTGCCATGCCAACCCCTCTACTTTCTATACATAAGGTTGTCAGCTGCACACCACCGTGTGAGGTCCTCACAGCATACTGATCCCACCTGGAATCAGCCACTCTGCCCCAAGCTTTGGATCAAAGCCAGTAGACTAAATGATGCCTCAGGAATAATTTGAGAAGGGATGTCGCTTCACCATCCAGCCATGTGCCACAACAACCATCTCTGTAGGTGGAAAGAGCTGTCAGAGAGGATTGCAGTCAGCAAGGAGAAGCCTTGGCTGGGGTTACTGCAGCGTGGTTGTTTCAGAGGAGCAGCCAAAACGTGTTGGTGATCCCTGGGTTTCCAGGATCCTGGGTGCACTGGCTTGCAGGAGGACAGCTGCTTGTTCCCCAGCATTTTGTGTATCTTCAGCGCACGATGCGCCGATTCACAAGCCTCAGCAGGGGAGATAAGAGTTGTGCTGTATTTCACATGATGCTGAGAGCTCATAGCAGCTGTGTGTTTTGAGGGCTGCTGTGTTTGCACAGCTGATAGCAACTGTGTGTTTTGCAGCACAGCATATACAACTGGCAGCCATGGGTGTCTGGGAGCACCAGCTGGCATAGCTGGCTGCGGGATGGTAACTGTGATGCACCAGCTGGGAGCTCCATCATCCAGGGATGTGTTGTGTAGGCAGCTGTGTGTTCCCAGGTTTGGAAGACACAGCAGAGCCTTCCTCTACTCCTTAGTTCACCTTCTGCACCTTGCATCAGAGCCACGGTGGTGTTTCCATCCTAGGCCATGGTCCAGGGACAGAGGGTCACAGGAGGGTCTGTACAAGCTCTGAAAATAAGCCATGAGGGGTTCATTGCACCTAGAGGAGAGACTGGAATTTTAGCGATGTTGTTCAGTGTCCAACTCAGTTAGGGTCATATGGGATGGATCCTGAGCATGTGGGCTGTTAGGAGCTGGAAGGCGATGTGAGAATCAGATGAGGAGAAGCAGTCAGCATAGGGCAGGGTTTAACCAGTGAGCAGGTGTGGGGGTTGGCGGCATGGCAGGCGAAAAGGCCACTGCCTAACAAATGAGTCACGGGCTTTTTAGCTGCAGGAGGTGTTCACAGCTCAGGAGGTGTTCACGGCTAGTTTAGAGCAAGAAAAGGCAGGATCTGGGTCCACTGCGGGCATCAGCACAAGGAGGTTGTGCTGCTCCTCTGCTTGGGCATGTGCTCACCAGATCCCATCTAGGAAGAGGTCCCAGGCTGTGCCAGTGCCCAGAGGGCTGCAGCCCAGATCTGCAGGAAACAGGGGGAGTGGGGAGAGGTCTGCAGCCTCCAGCCACCTCCTGTGCAGCTGTGGCATCCCTGTGATTTTGCAATGGCTCTTCCATCTGCTAAGAAAGTCACTAATAATAATCCCTGTCAATCCACTCAGGGACCCATGGGAATTGTTCAGCATTAGAACCCAAATTCTGCTCTTTCCTGTGTGTTCCCATTTGCTGGAGACTCATGGCCCCTGAGCACTGGGCAGCTGAGGAACCCAGTTGGACACTGCTGGGGCCACTGGCCCTAGGAGAGAGGGTGACAAATAAATAAATGTGTGTCTGGTGTTGTTAACACAATTAACTGTGCAAGGAACTAATCAGGTGAGATGCTTTTAGCGGTAATTAATTTAATTGGCTGGATTGTAATCTAATGTTCTCCACGAGGTTTCTTTTCCCAGCACTGCACCCCCAGCCCCTGCCTCCCCCACCCCACCCCAAGTGTCCTGGCTCTGCTGGGCATGACTGATTCCCTGGAGGTGCATGGACTCACATGAAGGAGTGGGTTTGGGAGCATCCCAGAAGGGAATGAAGATAGGCTTGGGCATGTAGATGGAGATGGGTGACTCGTGGGAGGTTTGCAGCATGGCCCTGTGGTAGCATCGCTGCTGCTGCTGAGTGCATTGGGAGCCCAGACCTGGGATTTGAGGGATCTTGGACTCATTTCATTTCAATTGCATGGGAAATTAAATGAAAACAGGCCTGTGCCTGCATGTTTCTCTTTTACTGGGGCAACAAGAAAGATGACTGCAGCGAGAGTGAGGGGCTGGGCCTGCATGGGGAAAAGTGCTGGGGGTCTCATTAAATAAATGATGGTATCTGGAATGTGCCCCCCAGGCAAGGCAGGGGTGCTCCTGAGCATACAACACCAGAAGAAGCATGTGGAGAGGGAGCAGAGAAGGGTCGAGGACCAGGAAAGGGTGTCAATTAGCAAAGCAAGCTCTGGCGTGGGGGTCAGCGAGCACAGGGATGAAGGGAGACCTGCCAGAAGTCAAGCTGAGCGAGACCTTGCAGAGGAAATGAAAAGGGGGGTTAGCGATATAAATACAGAGCAAACGAGGAGAGAAGAGCAGAGCTGGTTCTGCAGACAGGTTTCAGGGGAGATTAAAAGTAAGCTCGGCAGAGCCCGATACCAAATGAACCCCGCCGGGTCTGAGCAGCGATGCTGAGAGCAAGGGCAGCACAGGCTAAGGAGGGAGCATAAAACGTGGAGATGATCTGCTGTTGTGGAGGCACCTTCAAAGAAGACAATGCACTGAAGGCTTGGGGAGCACCTCATCCCTGTGTGAGGACATCTGTTCATTAGCAAGGCTCATTAGCAGCTGAGAGGTCAGTGGTGATGCCCAGTGCAACGTGTCTCCTGTGCCTGAGAGAAGGAAAAGTCCTGATCAGACAGCCTGACCCCACAGCACAGTGGGGCCACAGGGTGCACTTGGAAGAGGGAGCAATTAAAGACGTGGACACAAACAGAAAATGGGAAAAAAACACAAGGGGGGCTTGCCAGGGATATATCACAGCAGATTAACCTGATAGCTCTCTTTGATAAGGGAACAGGTTTTCTAAGCCCAGAAATGTGGTCAGTGTAATCTGTCTTGACTTCAGTGAAGTATTTGCTATGGTGCCACATGGGAAATTATGAGTTAAACCAGAGAAAATGTGGATTAGTATGAGAATTGGAACACAGCTTAGGAAATAGCTACAGGGGATCAGATTGTGCTGAAAGGGGGAGCTCCTGGAAGGGACTGGGAAGCTTCGGCACCAGGTTTGGACTGCGTTTGGACCACGCTCAGTGGTGTTTATAATGGCTCTGGCCCACAAGGACCAGGGGGCTTTGGTTGGATATGCCAGTGGCTATGGAGGGACTAAAGGATATCTGGGGTGGGGAATCCATGCTGAAGGGACCAGGATGCTACGTAATGGTGCAGGCACAAGGATGTGAAGGTGTCTCATCAACATGCTTCAGCAGGCGGGAGGGAGGGCACAGGTAGCTCATCCGGTCCTTGAGACAGGTTTGACACCCAGGTCCACATGATGGGGTATGTGGCTGGGAGCCCAGCAGCACCCTGCAGAGGCTGGGGGTAGCTGGGCTGTCTTTCCCACTGCAGAAATGGGGACACTGGTGCACATGCAGTGGGACAGTGTGCATGCAGGGATGGCGAGAAGGAAGGGCCCACAGGCTTGTCTATCACTAAAGGTCCCGGATCAGCCACCTACAAGGCATGAGTCCTCCTCAGCACAAACTGGCGTGGGGGAAGCTGGCACTTCTCCAGGGCAAACCTCTTTGAAGGCACTTTGAGCAGTGATTTGTTAGCCTGCCCCTTTCTTCAGACAGGTGAGTGTGAGGTGGAGCACAGGAGAGCAGCCAGGTGTTTATCTCTAGTGGTCACCTGCCCTGCAGCCTGAGAGCAGCAGATGCCCATGTGTGGCCAGAAGCAGGAGATGGGTCCAGGTCTTTTTATACACCAGGCATCCCTGGCCTGAGCCCAGGGCTGAGCACCGGGAGCAGGCCAGGAGGGAGGGCAAGGCTCTGGGTAACAGGAGCGTGGTGCCGGGCTCCTGGCTGCCCCCACAAGCCACAGCTCTGCATTTGGAAACAAGCTGCCGGAGGGCCCGGGGGTGGATATAACAATGATGTTGGGAAATAATGTACTCTTGAGGTTTGGCACACGGCTCTATGCGTTACAGAATGTTATAAAAATACTGCTAATGGGCCAGAGAGGAGTGGAAACGCGCGTCGGAAAGGCTGCCAGAAGTCGGAGAGTGCACATGGGAGTGGGGAGGCCTTGTGTGCAAGGAAGGGAGGGCGGGAGGGAGGCAGCCAGGGCAGGCACCCTCTTTCCACTCCCATCCCTCCATCTCTTTCTAACCTGCTTATCTCCATCCCGGCCCAGCACCTCTGCCCCTTTGCCCTTCTGTCCTGCTTTGGGGATGCCCGAGCCCTGGCAGACATACATCTGACCCTCATCGTCCATCCTGCTGCCCAAAAAGGCTGCTGATTGACGGCCTGGAGTGCAAGCAGGGATGGGGTCTGCATGGGAGAGGAAACACAGCAGAATTCCCTCCAGCAGCAGGGGCACTGGATGCAGATCAGGATGCAGGCAGTGGAGTTGTCTTCCATGTCGCAGTGGTGGCCTAGGGTCTTGTAGCCTGGTGCCAGCCCCAGCCCTGCCCCACGAGCGTTCCTTCCTCCCAGCCCATGGATGTGGGAGAGGGACTGGCAGAGTACAAGCAGTCCCAGGCTGGCCTGCTTCCTCCATGTCTGTCACTGCAGCGGCTGGCGAGAGAAGGAGGAAAAAACATGCGGTTTGACGGAAAATGACATGGAAAAAACAACCAAATTAACAGAAAAACAAACAAAGCAAAACCAG
>VYZQ01011656.1:9036-20300 GCA_013400655.1 Mystacornis crossleyi
TGTAACAGGGAAATTCATCAAATCTGTACAGCAGGGCAAGGGGGGAGATTTGTGATCTTTCCATCCCACCCCAAGGTTATTGGACCTACGTCAGAGCATGTCACATAAGACAATGTGGAAAATAAACTTTAATATAAGAAACTCCAGCATTTCTGTCTCAGGGATTGTTGCTGACAATCTTTACCTCTGGTCACATCAATAAGAAACAACGTTAGGAGCAACAGCTTACAAAGAGGGATCACAATATTCACTGGTTTGAACTAGGATTCTCTGTATACCCCTTACTATTTTGCAGTTATTTTTAATTTCTGTAATAAAGGATTGATTTCTGGAGACTGTCTTTGGAGCAGAAATTTCTACTTAAACTCCACGTCTGTAAATAAGGACTTACAGAAACATACTCAGGTAATTATAACTTCTAACTGTTGGCAGGATGGGGTTTTTTTATTGTCTGGCTATTTCCCACTTAATATAAGAGAAATAAGAATTCAATATCAGGTTACCTGAACAACAAGATAAGAAAACAGATGACAAAATATATCCCAACAGTGAAAATATAGGCCAGCTGCATGTTGTAGGATGGAGCATTCTCTATTTTACTGATTGTAGCATTGGTGTAAAAGCCATAGTAGAGCACTGTTTGTTGAAAATAACCCTGAAAAGACAAGGACATCATTCAGAATATTTGCTATCACCTCCAGGGGGGAAAGCATCATCATCTGAAGACCAATTGGTGGAGGTGGGAGCTGTCCTATTCCTTATCACGAAATCACAGGTGTGATGAAATTTAAGTACTTACAGCTCCAGTGATCAGCTCCAGGCCCGTGAATGAAAGGTTATTTGGTTCTGCTGCAAGCAGCTGAGGGATCGTGATGAAACCAAAGTTTAGGAGGAATGAGAAGAGGTTAAAATTTAGCAGCCACTTCAAGAGAACAAAGTAAGAAAGAACACTTGTTC
This sequence comes from Mystacornis crossleyi, assembly GCA_013400655.1. NCBI lineage: Eukaryota > Metazoa > Chordata > Aves > Passeriformes > Timaliidae > Mystacornis > Mystacornis crossleyi. Next base: position 9,994 of record VYZQ01011656.1, read on the forward strand.
CAAACTCAGCACCAACGATCTTCAGAGTCTTGTGCCATATCCGCAGCGAGAGAAAATATTCTGAAAGGGTGTTTCCAAATCTCCTGCATGACTGAAGGGAGGAAGAGGAGAGAGATGAATCTCAGCAAGCAAACAGGACTCAATTTCACATGAAAAAAGCCTCACATTTTAACGTTAGGGTTTCGTCTTGATGTAAAGAATGGATTTGCCCCACTCCCTGCACCGTAAGATGGGTGACCGGTGCTGCTGCAGTGCAAGGCATTGTTAATGAGCACGGCAGCAATTAGCTGGATCTCTGGTAAGCAGGTGCAGCAAGACACCAGACTCCTCTGGGCACAGGGATAACTTTGCAGCTGGACTGGGACTGGGACAGGGACATTGCTCTGCTGGGACTGACAGAAGCTTCTGGCACTCACCACTGCTGCTCCCCGCAGGCACTGAGTGCAGCGGGCAGGCTGAGCACCACGGTGCCTGGATTTTTCTGTTATTTCTTGGAGAACTTTATTTCTGTGGAAGAGCAGGACAGGGGTGACAAGCATCACAGTGTGAGGTGTAATTTAATCAAGAAGCCAAAGAAGATGCTGCAAATAGAGTTTCACCCCTGCGCACGTGAACAGAATTAATGCAACGTGGAGAGGTTCTTACTGATTTATTTTATATCAGCTGGTACCTTGGCTCCTGTCACTGCTGTGACAGCATGTTCTAACCCCCCACTAACTCACCCTGGCAGCAGAAATTAAATATATTCTGTGAGGAGACCAAACGATGGTTGAGACCATGCGGTCTCTTCTCCATTTTCAATGACCAACATCCAAGTTCCCTTTGAAAATAAATCTCAGGTCATAATTTATAATCAAATCTCAGGGCCCTGATATTCTGTTTTATATTACCATGAGACATTCTTCTTATCTCAATTGTTAAATTATTTTCTCTTGCAAGACATTAACTTTTTAAAAGTGCATGAAAAAGTACTTTGTCATAAAGTGATAAACCAAAGCTCAGCAAATGGCAAATGCCCATAATTGATAGACAGATGTTGCTAGAAGTAAATGTTTATAAAACTAAACAGATGAACTCTTTTTTACCTGATCTCTCTCTTTTTTCTCATGGTATCTGGCAGCTTCTGAATTGCTTTAATCCTTTCATTGGTGGATTTACTTGCAAGACTTTCAATTGAATCTTCCGCTGCATCAAACCCACGCAAAAAACAAAATTTGGGGATAAGAATACAGTAATTTTTATACACAACCTGAAATGGTTATAACAACATCCCCCATTTACACTGCTACCAAGGTGTGCAAGCTCTGAGACTTAATATAAATAAATAGTATTGCCCAGAATATCTTCAGTTCCCTCAGAACTCTAAATCAGATGGAAGTAGGTGGTGCAATAATGTTCACAGACAGAGCTGCAATATAAAGGAAAATAAAATACTGACAAAACAGCGAGGTTCTGGTCCATTGCTTGATCACTGTCTGACAGTTACACTTCTGTGATGCTACACACTGACTTGAAAGCTGAACTTTTGCTTTATTTCTTCTGCAGTGTTGATGTCAGTGCCCGTGCTCAGCACTGCCTCTGCCACAGACACACCTGTGTGACCTGACAGCCAGGCTGCCTTTGACAGCTGGAATTCGATGCTAATTCCAGACACAGCGGCTGAAAGCAATCCATTAGCTGGTCAAACAAATTCTAATAAAGGGCTTAGCCCTTCTTTCTACCGTTTAACACACTCACCCTGCACTGCACTGCATTTACCGTGGGATCTGAGGGTGTTAGGAAGGTGGGAAGGGTTAGTCACCAGTGTAACACAAACCCAAGTTGTCCCCACGACCACAGAAGATCCGTCCACGCAGTTCTGGTGGGAAACTCAGAGCAGTATCAGCCACACCAGCCTTGCACAAGAGGCTGTCACCCACTGAACCCCTTACCTGAACCCCTTCCTCCACCGCACGCTGGATGTGTCTCAAAGATGCTGGCAGAAGTCCTGGAGGTCTCCTCGGGAGGTCTTTGGCTGCGTCTCCGAACGAAGATGCCTAAATAACACACGTTCTTTAGGAAGCCCAGCTAGTCCGGACAGTTTGACTTAGGAAATTCAAGTTTCACTTTCACAGGGACAAGTTAAGAGTCCGCCCTGCAATCTCACTGAGTTCACACAGGCACGCTCCCCCCTCGCTCCTGTCCCGGTCACGTTTGACGTTTGACACTGCGTGCACTTTTTCAGATGCGTGCTGGAAAAGAGGAGCTGAGCTCAGTCCTCAGCTGTCGTGGAGAACTCCACCGAACCCATTCATAAATGCAAACACTCATTATTCAAGACTTTCTTCCTAGGAGACGAGGCCTTTCTTTAAAAATCCTTCCACTGCCTGCAGGGGGATCATTTTAGACTCCCACTCCATCACGCTGAGTAAGTTAAACGTGCCAAACTCCCATTTCCCTGGGGCCAAAACGCAGCTGCTCTCTCCACCTCCTTCCATCCACTTACTCAAACACAGGTGACCCTATTCCTTAAAAGCATCTGCCTTCCAGATGAGTTTAGCCACAGCTTTCCTTGCCTGGCCCTCCCAGTAAGCTACGGGCCAGTCCCAGTGCCACATCCCAGCTCTCTGGTGTGGAAGGACCCTGTTCATGACTCCTGTTACGTGAAGGTATTCACTCCTGAACAAGAAGGCTTTAAAATATTTATCAGTATTATTTTGTGGAGGGCGGGACTGACGCGCAGTATTGTGATGCACCACAAACATCCCTCACCTTCTGAGCCACTGGGAATTCTGTGGGAATTGGGATAATCCAGCAGAAGGACGGTAGAATGAGGGCTGTAAGTCAGTTCTGGCTGCGGCTCAAAGGCGAGATTGTCTGTGGAAGGGAATCAGAGTTACACAAAGTTGCAAACTGCTGTGGGCTATTTACAGACACAGAATGCCAACCCTCTGACAAAACACAGATCTCCTGCCAACACAGCAACCCATTCCCGGGACAAAACTCCCACATTCCACTCCAAAGTACATCCGAGGGCTCAACAGCTTACTCAGTCCATACAAGACAATATTTATTGATCTGTTAATACAACAGCCCATGGATTTGCTAATAAAACACCTGAACTGCTTTAAAAAAAAAAAAAGATAAGAATATGTACGGAGTTGAGCTTTGCAGAGCTGCAGGACTCCCTCGGACACAGCAAACTGTTATTTGTGGCAGGGATTCTCGAAGCTGCTCTCACGAGAAATTGCACACCTCTGAAATTTCCATATGGACTGGTGCTGGGCAGGTCCTGGCTGTGCCCAGAGCCCCATCCCAGCGAGGCCATTGGGATGGCCACGGGGTAATTCTGCTCCCTCCCCCTGTGACCTCCACAGGAGCCGTGCAGGGAAGGATCAGGAGGGGTTTGGTGAGAGAATGGATTCCTTTGAGAACTCCCCCTGTGGAAGCAAGAAAAAAAGAAAACCCTCAATAGGTATCTTTAATAATTTGCTACCTATTAGGATCAAATTTGAGTATGTTATAAAACAAACTCTGATACCGAGAGGCATTTTGTATTTAGAACTCCAGTATCAGAATTCTGATTTGGTCATCAAATGAATTAGGAAGGCTAAAACTTTTCTCTACCTGGAGTTAGCTTAAACTCTTACTAAACAGGAATACCTGCTTGGAAAACAAAGATATCCAAGGTTATAGCCCACTGTGAAAATTACTGGAACTAAAAAATATCTGCAACATCATGCCATAAATACAGTTAACTGAAATTCACCCAACACGTAAAAAATAAACACATCATTTCCCTTGAATGCCACCTTCCTGGTAACAGCTTTAAAAACTTGTCTGAGAATGAAAGCATAAAGCAAGGATTAAAATAAACCCACAAATTAAAACTCCAGAGAAGAAGTTTCCTCTGCATAGAAATTATTTCATTTCTTATGACACAGTCACACAGCAAAATTAAATAAACTCACCTTCTATCAATTTCCAGTGTCTCTGAGAAGTGGTAGTCTGGATTTTCAAAGTTTTCATTGTAATGATAAGACATGACAATTCCTTGGTTTGAAGGATGAAATCTTCCTTATTTTTGTCTCTACTGTTTCATTAATATGTTAATGGGAAGACTGATTAGAGACCTGATTACAAAATAGATGCAGGTACATAAAAATTAAAATGAAGGAACTCCATTTTAGCAACTTGGAGGATTCTGCTATTCTGCTAACAAATAACACAAAACAATATAAATCAGCAGTGGCTGTAACTTGGTGCCATTTACCTTTGGGAAACTGGGGCCCACCAGAAGTTGCAGGCAGAATAGGAACTAATATTTCTCTATAATTAGGTCTCTCCAAACCTAAGGAACTGCAGAGCCACTGAAGTTTTCCCAATACTAATGAGGCCAGGCTTTAGAAGCACGTCAAAACATTAAGAAAAAAAATAAAGTTCTCCCTCTCTTCCTTAAACAACAAAAGCCAAATACACAAATTTTCTCCCCAAAATTCACTGCATTTCCAGAATCGAAGAGGAGGTGAATCCTGCCCTGTTCCTTGCTAGCAGTGCATATCTAAGCTTTAGTTGTGAACGAGGGACCCGTGGGACTTACAGAGCTGACAATATCTAGAGACTCATTCTTAATGAGGGCTCTTCTAATGGTTTAATGCCTCCGTCCTTTAAATAGGTCTGGTTTTAGATTTGTCACAGAGTGCTCCATTTTAATCTTAAACAAGCCAGACTTGGTCAGAATTTATTGAATGGGAGTCCTCATGAGTCAGTAAGAAGGAAATGTTACATTGGAAAAACAGAATGCAAATTAAACGGGCGGTTCTGGCAATTAATCAAAAATCATATTCAAAATAAAAAAGGAAATTATTTTTAGCATTTGTTCTTACAGTCACCATGCAAGTTTCCTAAGTTGGCAAGCTATTCCACAGCAGGAAGGGAAAAATAAAGGATAAAGGGCACATCTGGCAAAACCCATCAGACCCTATTTTTATTTTGGCTCCACTCCTGGAAAAGCAGAGCTGAATCTCATTTAAGATTAGAGTCTCAACAAACGTCCTCCTCTGCAGTGGATTTTATTTGTGATTTTTACTGCAGCAGAGGAAGTATTACACTGGCCCTCCATATCAACCAACCTGCTGACATCAGCCAAGGAGAACAAACAGATCAGCCTGGCTGGAAAACACATCCAGCACTTCTTTCTCTTACTTGAGACCTCTAGGGTTATCCATAAAGGCTTCCTCAGAAACTCAAAAAAGCCCAAGATAGACTCTCTGTTGGCCCTGTCGTTACCCACTTTATTTTCTTTGATGGTGCCCTGCGTGCCAGGATCACGAGGAAAATCCACGGGCACATTTACAGCCTAACACTGACCCCAGCACCTGAAACCACTCTGGCTTTTCTCCACTCACTGAGTTTTAGGGACTTGAAATAAATCCTCCACCTATGCTGAGGCAAATTCAGATCTGGCAGTTTATACATTGCTGACCAGTTATAACTCACTGCAAAGAACCCAAAGCAGGTAGTGCTCAAACTAAACCATCTCTTTCCCCTTTTCAACCTCTGATGGAATGCAGTAAACCATGGCTCCAGGGAAAGATATGACATTTAGACTTAGGTTTTCCCTTAAAAAAAATAATTTAGAAGGAAAAAAAAAATAGCTGGAGGACAGAGGTCATTTGTGAAAGACAGAAAGCAGGATCTGGACAAATCCTCCCTTTGTAGAGTTCAATTTGTGCTTTCGTTTTTGGATTTCAAAAGGCAACTCATCTTGCCGAAACCAGCAAATCCCGTGCACCTTCTCTGGAGTACAGAAGGGCTTAAGATCCGCGGGTTTGATGAGCACTGATGTGGAAATAAGTGAGAAGATCTGTGGAGAGTGGGCGCTTTCTGCTGAAATCGTTCAACCCCGTGAGGACATAGACCAGGAAACTCCAAGCAGTGCAGGCTCCTACTGCTGGATCATTTCCCAGAAAAACAACTGCCCTCACATCACTGGCCAACAGCCTTGACAGAATATTCCAGGTTAGTTCCAGCCTTTCCTGGGCAGGTAATGTTCTGCTACAGACACTAATCCTCGTGTAGAGCATAACAAACACGAATATCTTGCCAAAACAGCACTTTGTCCTGGCATCAAGCTTCAGGAAAACCACTTAGACCTTCAAGCTCCTTACCTTTAATGCCTCAGTAAAAGAGATTTCATAAAGGAAATCCTATTTACACACATCTTGAAGTGGAATAAAAACAGTGAATTCCAGAACTACGTCGTAGATAACTTCATAATGTTGAACAAAGGGAATAGAATTCATGGAAGAAGGGATTCAGAAGGCTGAATGTGCTCTACTTCTATAACTATAAACTATAAAGATAGTTTAGTTTTGTAGGGTATGACTGGACAGAGCTTCACGATTACCACAGTTTTATTCATGAATCCCCGTCCTGTTCAATGTGTTCCACACACCCTCATGATGAAAAAAATCAGAGTGATTTCTAGAAGCCAAAAGTGAGTTTGAGAGGCAAGCCAGAGTTTTACATTCTGCACCATGTAATTCCAGATTCCAGTACTGATCTCTGCTCCTCCACTGTCTCAGTCCCAACAGTTTCAACACTTTTGCAACAAACCAGGAAAAGCCTCTCCGAAAATCTAAAGGGCCTGTGAATAGACACTAACCAAACACCACGCTGGAGAAAACCTCATCTCAAATTGATGTATAACAACGGAACCAGCATGAATCATACACGGAAGCAAAAGCCACTTATCTTTACTGCACCTTAAAAAATCACCTGACCAGAACTGACAAACGCCACCTCTCTGGAATAGCCTGCCAGTTTAGGAAACTTGCATGGTGCCTTTAAGAGCAAGTGATAAAAATAATTTTCTTTTTTATTTTGAGTGTGATTTTTGATTAATTGCAAGAACCGTCCATTTAATTTGGATTCTCTTTTTTCTAATTAAACTGTCTGTTTAATTGGGATTCTGTTCTCACAGGCCTCCCGTTGTGTTTTTATCGATGTCAGCAGGGTCAGTTACAGGAACCAACACCAACTCAGCTATTTTAGACCTCGAATTCAATTTCAACAGCCTAAATTGTGCCTCTTCTACAAGAGATCTTCCCAGTGACAGATGCCGTGCAGCAGCACTAAAGTCCCTTTAAACTCCTTTTACACTTTGCTCGCTCTTGCATAGGGAGAGAGAAACAAATTGAGAAGGGAGAGCAGCAGCACCCCCCTTACAGCCACAGGCTGCTCTCTCTCCCGGCAGCTTGCTGGCTCTCAAGCCCAAATGGATTTATTCCCTACTCCTACGGTACCAGAATCCAGATCCCACCTTTCCTATGCCCCAGCTGTCCCTGCTAAGAGTGGGCTCCAGAGAGAGCCAGGCAGAAGGAAGCAGGAAAGTGCCTGTTTGCCTCCAGCTGCTCTTCAGCATCAGGAGCTCTGCTCCTTATTTACTCTATATCCTTTCTTTCTGTATTTACTCATTTTTTGCCTTGTCCCTTCCGTTTAACATTCCTCTTGTAATTCCCCTGCAGTATGGTAAGACTGGAGTGCATTTCATCAATGCATGAACAAAGTGTTCACTTTGTTTGCGAGTCCAATCCTTTGTATCACCTGTGGTTGCTTAGATAAGGTTTTTGAAGAAGGACTGGCAGCTCCTTTGTGTTGGCAGTGTCTCAAGCAGCATTCTGCTTCTTCACCTGAGTTCAGAAACCTTTATTATTAACCATGCCCCAGAAACGTCTAAAAAACGTTACAATGTGCAGTTAAATTTTAGAGTCCAGTAAAGTGTTATAAAGAGGAGGCACCGACAGTTTTTGCTTAAAGGGAGGGGCTGAAAGTTCAGATACTTCATAAATTCTGTGAAATTCACAGTACTCTCCCTAATCTACCACACACATCCCTGCTTCCCCACCCAAAAGGCCCCACAGATCCAATTCCTATGGACTGAAGTACATATGACAACCAGTTTGAATGATCTCATCCTTTCCCTGGAGGCTCCTTTGCGAGCAGCTCACTGTGTTTGCTGTTTTGTTGCTTTTATTCTCTTAACTCTGACCACAAGTGCACGCTCAATTCATTGGGAAAATCATAAGCACGGAAATCTACAATTAAAATTAGAAAGAGGGAACTGAAGAGCAAGAACAGGATACCTGGCAGAGAGAGGCAAGCTCAGCAAGAATAAGAAACAACACTGCATTATTTCTTTAACCCTTCAGAAACATTACCTAGCTCATAGTCCGACCACTATGGGGAAAAACAGGCTGCAGCAAGAATCATTTCTTACCAGTGCAAGTCAGCCTCGTGACCAAATTTCCAAACTGCAGACTGTCACGTTCTCTGCGTTTAGCAGGACTGAATCTTGCTTTGCAAAACGAGTTTTTTAAGTCTATTAACCAACATTACCAGCTACTTGTATCTGAAGGAAATAAACTGCTTACAGAAAAAAAAGGAAGTGAGTTTTGAGTACCTGGCTGGAATTAATTCTCTGCTTTCAGTGGAAAGGCAGCCCACCACAGCAGGTCTATTAGAAGATGCTGCTTAGAACAGTTCTGACATTTTGCCTTAAAAGAAAGCTGTGTTTATTCTGCACTTGCAATGGATACCTCTCCACTTGCAACCTGCAAATTGTACTTTAATGAGCAGTATCAGTTACAGGAGGCTCATTCACCAGTTCAAGTGGAAAAGCTAATGAAGACTACACATATGATCATTTTGGATAATAAACAGGGCTTACACACACTCAAGGATCTTGGACTGAAAAAAGGCATTGTTCTATTTGTAATATCTGGCTTAACTTCCTGTTAAGGATATTGTTGTCTTGTTACTATTTGCACAATCAGCATTTAACAGGACCCTGAGAGAAAACAGAAAGTTTATTTGTCAGAATATTGTGAATACCAAGAAACTAGAACGTGGCTAGGGGGAACCAGTCAAAAGAAGAGAATCAGTTTTGTCACAGGTCCCTCCTAACTCTTCAAAATCCTTATTTTCAGTTTTCAAATTGACAATTTCACACAAACTGAATAATTTATTTTTCCCCAAACAAAATGCAGCTCCGTTAAAATCCAGTGTAGCACATTAGTATGCTGGGGGTCTAGTTTACAATGAACATACACAACCTATGGACTACACAAATCATGGTAAGAGTTTTTCACCAAAATGTGGACACCAGTGTAATGTTCTAGTTCCTCTTACACGTGCCCATACNTTGATGCCTCAGGTTTTAACTTCTGTACTTTTCAAATCCTGTATTGCCCAGTGTGTAACTCTGAAGTCTCTTACAGCTCGTGAGCTGCTCTCTTAGGCCAGACAGACACAACAAAGCTTCTCTGAGCTGTTCAAGGACACTCGGGCTGTCCCAGGCCTAAAGGTGGAAACTGGGACCAGGAGAGAGGTGGAGAAATGGAAGAGAGCTAAAGTTTTAATTGGTGAATTTATGCTGATATGCAAATGAACCAAACCTATAACAGTGTGAAGAACTCGTGACCTGTCGTCCATCTCGGGGTCCATTTTATGGAAGCAGCCTCCGGCTCCCCAGGGTGCACCTTGAAGGCCTCTCAAATAAATCCCTGCCTTTATTCCCTTACTCTTGTCCAGTCTCTGTTTCTGGGTGGCTGGAGAAGGCAACAATGTACATGAAGTATTCTGCATAGAAACGTTTCGGCCTTTGTCAGTTAAATGGTAAGTCTGTGTGTTTTGAGGGCGTGACAGAGTGAGGGACCACGAAGAACACGAACACTGAAGCCCGAGATTTTCCCCACCTATTTAATACAAATTCCCGTTACCTACCGTAACACAAAAACTCACAGCCTGCTCCTTGGACAATACAGTGCCACATCTAGCAGACACTCGCATGCAGCCTACACCACAGTGGAATGTCACTCCCTAGGCTGTGATCCCCGGCAGGCTGGTGCCACACCTCAGAGTGAAGAGTGACACACTGGCTAAATACCTCAGGGAAGTGCGCCTGGTGATCTCCCGTGGCACCAGCCCTTGCGGCTGAAGGCAGAGACGGTGGGATGTGACTGACGGGGCGAGAAGGCTGTGAGGTGCCGGTCGTGCGGCAGGGCTGGCTCCGAGCTCCGGGCAGCGCGCTGGGTGGTTATTCACCCCTCAGAGAGCAGAAGCCGAGTGCATCCCTGACCTGCCCGCAGTCGGACCCTTACGGTGCCATCACTCTAAGTGAGCAGCGGCCGTTTGTGAGCGGCAGCCGCCTGTCAGGGCTGCGGCGGCTCCTCCCGCTCCGGCGCGCGGAGAATCCGCGCTCCAGCCCCGCCGTGGGGCAGCCCCCGCTGGGACCCTGCCGACAGCGCTGCCCGCTGCAGCCCCCC
>VYZQ01011671.1:11592-43385 GCA_013400655.1 Mystacornis crossleyi
AAACACAATTAAACTGAGCCATATCCTGAAAGATCTAGATGCCATTTACAAATCAAAACTGACACACAAACTCATAGATCATCAAGAAAACATTACAGCGTCATGCCGTAGAGGCAAAAGCCTAATCAAGAGGCTTTGGCAACTTTTAAAAATACTTTTTCAACAGAATCACCATAGAACCAGATAAAATTATAACTGTGTTATTAGAGAATTAAAACTTGGTACAAAAGGGGAGGATAAAATGTTACCTAAACCTGGGCAACTGGGAATGAAACTCAGCTGTAACTCAGGATCGTCTTGAGTGTAGCAAACACTTCATTCACAACTGCGCCTTGTTCCACTGCGCATGTTTCCCCACACACTGCACAAGAATTTTTCATGCAGCAGATCCTAAGTACTGCTGGATAGACCAGTGAGAAATCTTCCACTGGTACGGATACAGGACCAAAGAAGGCTGGGGAAGCTGCAGATCCATTTTCATACCACACTACAGGCACAATCTGAACAAAAATCAACGGTAAATGCATTTAAGCTTTGTGCATTGTTAAATAACATTTACTTTGTCATTGTGATCCATTTTTAACACTGCCGGAACCTCCAGGTTTCTCTCTGGAAGTATAAAAGATTCAGGAAGAGCTACGTTCTTCATTACCCATTCTGTTGGTGTTTACCAATACAGGGCATTGTGCCAATGCCGCTGTCACTCCCCTCAGTTGTTGGCTTGCTAAACAGTCAGAGGAGGGAAAGAAATCCAATCAGGAATTAACAAAGCTCATGCAATGTGTATATATGAAAAAATTAAATTAGAGTATGTCAGACAGAGCTGGGGAAAACTCTTTTAAGAGTGACAGTGAATACACAAAATACTTGGTAGTATGAGAACAAAAACCTCCTTCAAATGCCAATGTTTCAAGTTCAAGATGAGCAATTTCACAGTCCTACCATCAAGGAAGTAAACTGATTTTACCACGGTGATGATCAGATGGAGATTTACATGTTGTCTTCTCTTTGTAAGTGCAAAGAACAGAAGTTTCCTTTGAGCCCAAGCAAAGGCATCGAAGAAAACAATTATGGCAGAGGGGAGGCACAGCATCAGCCTGTACCAGAAGCTGTGGCTATGCAATGCTTTCTATCATCTCAAAGACAACAGACTGGCCTTCACACTGAAACACAGGGCTAGAAGTCATAGTCCTTTCCTCCAGAATTCGCTTGAATTGTCAGAGACTTGAGAACATATGCTTAGGGAATGGGGGGAGGAAAGTAAACATTTGGGGCTATTTTTACTCTAAGTTCTAGCAACTGCTTCTTCAGCCCCCTTTTTCCATTCAAGTTAAAAACACTCTGATATTCTCTCCTGGTATATTGTCTGAATCAGTTTCACATCTGACAAGAAATTATCTTAGACCATCCAGATGTTTCAAGAACATTACCATAAAAACTTTTTTGAAACACGAGACTCTGGTGTCTTAGGACACATCTATAGCTACATCTGTTAGCAATGTCTCATGTCTACTCCAGTGACCCACATTATCCAAAATTGTATTTGGCACACCATCTCACACTCCCTAAGAAAATACAAAAACATTTCAATGTCTTCAAGTACCAAATGCTATCCCTCTTGTCAGGCCTTACCAACTTTCAACAGCACATTTTTGAAACTGATCCTTCCCAAGTGTTAATCTACCTCAATATAATGAAAAACTGTGTTTTTTCACAAGTGGGAAAATACCACGAGCATCACATGCCAGTATTTATTTGCTGCTGAGGGCTATGCAAAGAATTACAGGGTCCTTCACTCAGGGGAGAAACAAACCAATTTCATTTTGAACTTGATCCAGTAGATGCTTTGGCCCAGTTTTGTTTCTCACCACACTGGCAGAGTCCTCTGTTCCCACTTGCAAGAGTGCAGGCAGAATGCAAAGGCACAGGTTTCCATGTTTTGGAGGCAGAAAACTCTGTTTTCATGAACAGTCAGCTGTGGTATGAAGTAGATCAGAGTAATGATCCTCCCAGGAGTAAAGAGAGCAGCAATTTCCACACTTCTGTGGAGTGAACACCTTCCTGGCTCAAATGGGAGACCCAGTTGGAAAATCCTTCAGGTGAAGGTGGGAAGAAGTGCTCCAAGCAGGAGTCCAACCATTTAGCTCCTGGCAACAAGAAATCTCCCAACTCTATGAAACAGAACTGATTTAATTAGCTCTAAAAACAATCTTTTGTAATTGAAGGGAATTTATTTCAGACAAAACCAACTTTTAAGACAAATGCATTCTAGGCAAGTGACTCTACAGTAGCAAGGAGAACAGCTACCCTCTGTGCTGGCCATTTCTAGGAAGGAAACTAAGGAAACAGCAGGAGGAAAAACTCCAGAGAGGCATCCTCCAGGGTAAGGCTGTGACACAAGGAGGCCAAGAAATTGTTCCATTGACTGTGCATGATTCATTTGTTAGATGATAGCAGCACCTAAAAATAGCTGGCAGTGCTATGTGGGCACTCTGAGAGCTACACATCTGTCTCCATCTCGTTACTCTTTGTCCAACAATGTGTCTGCACATTCCATCTGCACAGGAACAATCAGCTGAGCCAGGATCACTGCTCCCAGCAGTGGCTGTGCTGACCTGCAATCACCACATCTCAGGGAGCAGGAGAGGACTACTCATGATTGGCAGAATGCTGCACTTTGCTTGACACTGAACGTGGCTTAAAGGCCAAGCAACATTTGTTACAGGATTAACTTTAATCAAGATCTCAGAATAACTCCGGGATATAATGATGGCTCAGTCAACTGCACACAAAAGCGGCACACAAAATGCTAATGTAGCCTAAGCCATAGGAAAGCAAAGAAGTAACTGATTTTTGTTTTCAAACCAGATGGAAAACCAAATTCTATCACATTAAATGTCACCATTTAGCAAAAGGAAACTACAATAAGAATACTGAGATCATCACACACTGAGATCAGAGGATTTGAGTGGCTAAAATCCAGATATTGCAAGGAACCATTTGAAAGTTATTTACTCTGTTCTTATCAAGGATGTTTAATCTCCATTTTTCACTCTCTAAAGGTGAATAGAGGCAGGGGGGGACAGAGGAGGGACATTGTCTAGTGTCCTCATGCAAATTATTTGTACTTTTGATTCCCAGCAAGCAAGAACCAACTTCAAATCCAAATCACTGGTGACAGCAGTGTGATGGGAGCTCTTCCGTCCTGTTCTGTATAGCAGCAAACCAGGCTGACAGAAATCACCTCACCCACCTCTGAAAAGCAATATTCTTGGCCAACTTTTTACCGTAAGACTATAGAATATCCTGTTCCATGCTGCCTAAGACTGATGGACAGCAGTTGTCCACTGTAAGAGATACACTTTGGTAAAAGCAAGTTCATAAATACTGAAAATTTAACAAGTGGCGTCAAGGATCTAGAAAATAATCATCCCCATCAAACTGTGACTTTTCTTTAATGAAAGCAGGCACTCTTTTAAATGTCCTGGTAGCATGCTTTGCAGGAGGATTTTTAACAGTTATCTCCCTCGCTCACCAAAAGCAATTTAGGTTCAGTCAAACTGATCAGTCCTTCCCAAAAAAAGTTCACTTACCATCCAGAAAAGGGTTCCAATGGCAAACTCAGAATAATGTTCTATAGTAGACAGTACACTGAATATTAAACAAATCAGCACCAGGAGAAATCTGTAAAAAGAAAACAGTGTTTAGTGACTTGTCAAGTTGAACTGTAAATCTAGATCTAGATTTTTCTCTCTCATTCACATAACTTTTATCATCACAAAAACTTTGTGTTTAATCAGCTAATTTTTCCCAGTCAAATGAGTACCATCATTTTGCATTCATTCAGGTCTCAGAAACATGGAATTAAAATGACAAAAGGCTAAACACAGTAAAATCAATCGGTAAATCTCACATAATCAAGTATATTTCTCAGGGAAGCTTATCATTGTGAATGTTTCATGTTACACTGATTGCTGTACAACTTAACAAAGACACAAACTCCACTCAGTGGGTTTTGGTAGCTTTTACATGAAAATGATAGCTGGAAGAGCTTATCAGGAAGGGCAAAAACTCATGTACAACCTAGACACCAGCGACAAGACGGACTCCTTTGGAGTTTATCCACAGTCTCGCCCCAGTTGGACACTTTTATCAGTGTTCCAGAAAAACAGATGAAATGCACCTCATCAAGTCCACACCTGACACAAGCCCAGGAGTTTGGTCACTAAGCTTGAGGGCAGAGCCCCTGGTTAGTGGTGCCTGCACAGGCTACAGCACAGATGTACAGGAATCTCACCAAACTCAACAGGAACAAACCTCAAGTCCTACACAAAGCGTGGGGAAAAACACTAAAACATGCCCCCCTCACCTTCCTTTCCCACTCTCAATGCCAGTCCTTAATTTCCAGCTCCTGTGCCTCCCTCCCTCACGCACGCCCAAGCAGCAAAGACGGATGGGGAATGCACGGTTGTTGTCAGACAAACAACACTTTGCCTCTCCTTCCTCCTCCTCACACTGCTGCCCTGCTCCACAGTGGGCCTTCTCACGAGCTGCAGCCCCTCAGGATAAACCTTCCCCAGGGGCTGCAGGGAATTTCTGCTCTGGAACCCGCAGCACCTCATCCCCCTCCTCCCCTCATCCCCCTCCTCCTGCTCCTCTCACATCACTGCTCAGAGGTTGTTTCTCACTCTTGTTTTTCCCTCTCTTCTCACAGCCCACACTGTGCTTTTGTCTTTTCCCCAGGAGCTTTTCCACCTAAGGCTGGGGGCTCTGCAGTTCATGTACACACACAGATACAAAGGAGCACACAATATAGAATTCCAGAATGATTTAGGTTGGAAAAGGCCTCCACGATCATCGAGTCAAAACATCAACCCAACACGTCCAGGTCCACCATGAAACCCTAAGTGCTACATCTACACATTTTTCAAATACTTCCAAGGATGGTGATTCCACCACCTCCCTAGGCAGCCTGTTGCATTTATTTTCTCAAAAATGCACTTCATATCTACATATATCTATATATAGAAGGAGACAAAGTTCTCACAACACAGATACGGGATAGAAACGAACTACTGCAAAGAACTACTTGGATGTGGAACACCCCCAAAACGTGTTTGCCTCAGATGGAGGGTAGGCTGACCCAATATTCTCTATGCAGCACGTTCAAACCACAACTAGAACCAGGGAAAATGGGAGAATGCTGATAACTATGGAGTCCTTCAGCTTTCCTTTTTCTCTTTTTAGAGTGCCTCAGAGTTTTAGGCTGCCTTGGAATCCCCAGAAACACTGAACAGGGGATAATGAACACTGAAAACAATTCTCTGGCATGTTTGGTCCGGTCATTCACACACCATAAGTATGTGCTAACACAGGCAAGGAGAGACAGTTGTTTCTCAGCTGCCACACAGACAACAGCTGACTTCTTCAAGCCTAAAACTGGATTTAAAGTTGTAAAAAAAAAAAAAGGTCCTGCTTCCTTTCATCTGGCTCTGGAAGGACTCTGACACTATTTAACCACAAGCGGAGATTTGAGAAGATCAGGGCCACCATTAATAAACAGATTTCTTAAGTAGTGGTTAGATTTCTTAAGTAGTGGTGTAGATGTACAACTACATGTACATCTCCATGTACATCTACATGCACAATGTCTCTGAGTCAAGTTTGCATTTCTTCAATATTCACCTATCCTGATCCACAATATAAGGGAAAAGGGATCCAGATAACACATCTCAGTCCAGGGTAACAGCACCTTTAGCTCAGGACAGATCTTAGCCACATTCTCATGATTTATGAGTCCCACAACCCTTCACTCAATCCTGCTACTCCTTTTGCTTCAGCATGCACGAGTTGCCAAACATATTATTCACCAGTTTTACTCCCATACCCAAATGTTTATCTCTGAAAACAGTGCTATGTTATAGGGGGTACAGAGGTCTGTCCAAGACGTAATAAAACTGATTTATTGCTTCAATGAGCTGCTGCCCTGCCCAAAGATAAACCAGCAGAGGGGACAGAATCCAGCACTCCCGGAGAGTGATGCTCCAAATGGGGAATCAGAGAAAAGCCTTGAGGAGAGATACTGAAACACAAGCCAGCCTTTGGCAAATGGAAAAGAACAAGTGGAAAAGGGGTTCAGAGCATAAGGGTGTTGCCAGTGTCCAACACTAGAAGAGTCTAGGCTTGGAAGACTGCAGAACTTCAGCACTGCTTTCCATGTAAAGATAATGCAGGTGTAAAAGTAAGGTCAGCAGGGTCATAAGAACCTCTTTTTCTTATCCATTTAATATGAGATCAGTACTGAGTACCCCACACTGTTGGATGCCGTCCTCCACCAGGGAGTTTCTTTATCTAGACACCTTTTACTTCCAATTAGCAATCCCAGTGATGAGTACATGGAGAAAGACACAAAAAACCCAGCATATCAAACAACTCCAGCAGAGATGTACAAAGCACTTCTCCAAACTAGTCAGTCTGTTGCTTCTCATCTCTTCCTGCGACACTGTTGTTCTACCCCTGCCATTGTTACACAATTTAATCCTAGGCAAAATGCATGTACAAAGAGATGGTCACTTCTTCTGAGTATAGACTCTTAATTGCTTCCAGATCTCTGCCATTTCAATCACCTCCTTTCAAAATGCCTTTGTCTTCTTCTACTGCACTCACTAGTAATACATAAAAATCCAGGGGGAATTCACATTCTAAGTATTTTCTACAAAGACCCTGAGGATGACAGTGCACTTTACACCTTTTCCACCCTAAGAGAACCACAGAGAAAAAAAAAAATATTGTTACATACCCTGTAGATATTATCACTACATCTTCAACCACATCTCCTTTTAGGCTTCAGAAAAAGCAACTAAAAAGTGGTTTACCAAAAAATCGAGAAAAAATGATACAAAGAGCCAAGGCGTAGGTGCATAAGGATGCAAAAGGGAGGACAATTGGTGCTTTTTTTTACTAAGAGACCCCAAACTGCCAACACAGCCTGCAGATCTTGTGACTTTGAGCTAATTTTTGCTTCTCTCCAGGTTTTATGCACTGAGATTCTCTCTTTTTTCCCCCCACTTCCAAATCACACACTAAAACCACTCAAGGACTCTTTAAATTCACTTAATTTATGGCACTATATCCTCTGGCCAGTGAGTGTCACTCCTTCCCAATGAATAGCAAGGACAGCTCACGTGAGCTGAGTGCAGATTCAGTTGCAGTGGGGACAAAGTCAAAGACAAGCACATATTAATGAGTGAGCAAAGGCATCAAGAGCAGCAACAACAGCAAAAGAACAAAACAAACCAGACAAAACCCTTAATCAACCAGCCAAAAAAGACCCTAAACATTATAAGAACCCCCCAAAACAAAAAGAAAGCAAGCTCCTTCACCTAGTCAACCAATAAGCCATGAATTGATACTGAAGACTTTATCCCAGTAATCTCTGATTACAGCAAAGAGGCACAGAAACAATAGGTGTAGAAAAGAAGACTGCAATGATTTGTATGGAATTAGAGACATGTGCTGCAGATCCTGTTCTCCTGCACAGCTCAGCAGCAAATTGTGGTGGTAGCATTCCTCCGAGGAGTTCGTCAGTGGAGAAAGATGTGTTTTATTAAACAAAGAAGTTCTCTTTTTGAGTCCACCATGGCTGAAAGAAACAGCTCTTAAGTGCCCTTAGCTGTAAATCCTAAGCCAATCTCAGCGATTTTCCCCTTCTATGTGATGAGAAGACTATATTTATTTTCCAGACAGGCAATTTGTGTGGAGAGAAAAAGCAGTGTTAATGGACATTAGAAGTGCTAATAGTTACCCAGACAATTGTGTGTTAAGGCCCTGTGGGCACAGATCTCAGCGTGTCCCAGACCCCCAGGGTTCGACCTGGACAGATTAAACTGAGTGCATCTAGGCTGCCTTGTCTTGGAAAAACACATCCCCAGGGAGCAGCTCAGGAGACCTCCAGAACAAGAGCTGTGCAGTCTTGTCAGATGTTAAACAGCATTATCTCCATTTTATTCTTTCAATGAGCAATGGGAAGTAAAAAAAAAAAAAAAAAAAATTTCAGGCAGCATATACAACATTACCTATTACACAGAAGATCCAGAATACAGAAACAAATGTTTTTCTAGTGTGTATAAGTGCAATAAAAAGCTGTCTGTTCAGTACCACAAACAAACCAACCCACGCTCTCAGTTCTACTGCTCAGAGATGCACTTATTGTGATAATCTTCTGCTGGCTTCCTCCGGGCTCCCTGACAGTCTTTGCCACCCAGTTTTGAGTCCCAGAATATGGTGCACGAGGTGCTTTGAACCAAGGCCGTCCCAATACCAAGAGTTCCTTTCCTGATATCAACTCCCAAAAATGTTGGAAACCTTCCCCACTAGTGGTGCTTTACATTTCAAACACATCCAGTCTTCCTTTTGCTATGTATTCCCAAACAGACCTGAGACACACTGATAACCCTGCTGTGGGCAGGCTGTAGTCTCCGTGAGGACACAGCAACCTGCTCAAGTGAGAGGCAGTGGAAGAACCTAATAACTACTCCTCACAACCAACATGGAAGTACCTCTGCCCATCCTTTCCTTGAATTGCTGCAAAACTGAATTTGAGACAGATAAGGGACAGTTTCTGGTATTCTCAGCCAGAGTCAGATAGACTTAAGAAGGTAAAAGTAACAGGAGTGTGTCAAGGTAGATACAAAACCAAATACAAGCCCAAAAGGCAGTGATCTCACAGTACACTATCACCCAACACAGGCAGTGCATGGATGGACACACCCTCGGTGTGAAGAAGCTGGGACTGCTTTCCCCTTGGATAAATGTGTCTGGAGGGGGAGGCAGGACACGGCTGGAGCCCAAAGCCTCGAGGTGCCATTCAGGACCCCTGGTTTACACAGCAGCCCCGCGGACAGGGTTTAGCCACTGCTGGTGATGCCCCTGTGTGCACTTGCAGCCGTTTATGCTCAGTGCTCACCACAGGCTGCTGGAAAGAAGCCACGGGTGGAGTTTGGTGAGTAGGTGGTATCTGAGTTACGACAGAAGTGCTGCAGACAAGCAGTGGAAACAAAGGTCATGTCCTCCCTGCACCCCAAATAAATCCACTCCCAGAGAAACCAACAATCCTTTTGCACCTTTTTCTCTAACACGGTGGCGCAGCATCTCCTTTCCCTACTGATACCTCTCAGCCAGCAGTCAGTGCTGCCTTCACAGCTTTCTTTAAGTTACTGTCACTGTCACCGAGCTACACACCACAATGCAGGTTAGCTTTGACAAGTCCGCCCTTAAAGATAAACGGCTCAATTAATTGCCAACAGATCTGCAGAGTCCAGCAAGCTACAGCTCTCTTGCCTCTCAGGCAATCAGAAAAGCTCCTTGTGGACTGCTCCTAACAGCCTCTGGAATGCTAAATATAGCTCTAACCAATGACCCTCCTAAACACGCTGGAGGAAAAAAGCTTGGGTGAGCTCCAAATTCCCTATAAAGAGCTGGACGCGTGGTGCCACAGGCAAACCTTCAGCAAGGCTCCTCACTGAATACCTCTGCGTTTGTCTCAAGGTCTCACTGCAGGTGTTGGTCTGAGAAACAAGCTGTTCCTCTAAAGGCAATGGCAAAGTCTACCAGTGTTAACCCATCAGCAAGTGCCAAACAGATCTTGGGTCTCCCTAAATATTTCTGATTAGATTTCTGGGATACCTATAGGTAAGGCAAGTGCATGGGGGGGTGTTTCATACTGCCGACTTGGGGTGAAGCTATTTAAAGCTTGTCATGTGGGAATTTCCCTTTCCCCCACCAGCTCCAGCCTGGCTTCCTCATGCTGCCCGTTATCCAAACTCTTGTCCTGCAAAGGACAATTCTCTGTGCTGCAAAGGTGAGAAAACAGGGTGTGATTGTTTACTTGCTTGCAGGGAGTTATTTACATCTGCAGAGAACAGTTTCACCTGCTGGCAGCTGTTCAGTTCCTAAAGGGAGGAAGCTAATAAGGCAGAGACATAAAGAATTACCAACTAGTAGAGCTGGTCTACTCTTTCCCCACCTAAAGGAACTGAGGTTCTACTTTCTAGTACTTTGTCCTCTTTCATTCTTTCTGTGATTCTAGAGGATGCCGAGCCACAATCTGAGCTGTTACTTTGGCAAATACATTTTTCCATTTCTGCCATAGAGCTACTAAAAACAGCGAAGTATTTCCTCTCAAAACACCTGGCTTTCTTTTCCTTCATTTTTTTTCACTTTTGTCTAGACAGAAACTTATTCCCAATCACCTATTTGCAGACTCTTTCTCATTCTCTCTTTGAGAAGAAAAATAGTATTTTACTTATCAGGGGAAAGAGGAGTATCTGAGAACCTCCCCTTTGGTTTCAGATTCTCACATAACACCGTTCACACTTACAGAAGATGAAGTGTCATGCTTTCCCAAGAGACATCTTGTTAATGAAAACTAAATTTCAGTATTTCTTGACTTTCCCTCAGTTCCTTAAGTCTCGGGCATACACAAAAATACAACTGCTTTCTCATCAATGCTTTTAGACCATCATCCTTAAACCTGTCCCATGTGTTAACCAGCTTAAAGAAGCAGTCCTGTTGCACTGGACTATTGATCAACCAGGGTTAAAGGGTACAAATTAGTGCTTCTCTATGTCCTGGTCCTCCTAAACACTGCTTCCTTTTGGAGAGTAGCTAGTGCAACTGGAAACATGTTTCTGTTGCTACTATAGCCAGGGAAAAATTCCATTTAATAGATTTATTGACCACGAGCACACTTCACTGGAGCCTTCAAACACTGGGAACTAGGAGGTTAACTCAACATTGAGAGCAAAATGATGTCAAGCTCTTTCTCCAGGGTGAACCTTTTCAAGGTCATGCTATAACAAACTTATTTTCCATGGAAGACAAGCCTAATGGAAGTTCTTAAAGGAGGAGTAGTCATAATTCCTCCTTTTAAGTTTTGCAGCAAATAATTCCATTTCTAGCAAAAACTGTGCATGTGGGGCTTTGTGTTTATCTCCTGCAGATAAGTGCACTTCAAGTGCTGATATATGAGATGCTCGTGGAACTGTTATCTCTTGGACAACCAAAAAGGGATGGGTAGGGAGGGGACAAACTTGTAAATTCACAGGCAGAGATATACTCCTTGGCAACCAAGTACAAAACAGTAGCTTTGTGGCCTCCTGGGCTTTACCAAACTTTGTTGACTCGGGAAAATTTTCTTTAGAGAAAAAAACACTTTTAGAAAAATATGAGCTCTATAATGAAAGTAAATCAACAAAAATTATTATGGAAAAGCTATCGAAACCTATGCTCTCTAGTATCGAGAGGTCTGGATCGTGGGTTGCTGATGATTTTAACACAACCAGATGTGTCCTGTTCCTTCCTCAAAACTGAGCTACTGAGCCTCACGTCACTCTGTGAAAGCCCTCCAGGTAGATAATTGCAAATGGCTTCTATATGTCTCCAGTGGAAATTACATGGAAACCCTGGCTTTTCGATTCCTTAGATAATCCTTTATTCTGTCTGCTGTTTGCTCCAGAAGATTTGAGCAGCCTGGTTTAGTGGAAGGTGTGGGGGTGGAATTTAATGATCTGTAAGGTCCCCTCCAACCCAAACCATTCCATGAGTCTAAGATATGAAGCCAAAATGTTCTGGCCTACTATCACAGGAGGGGAGAGGAAATGCAGTTGCTTCAGCTGGACTTAAATTAAAAGAGAAATGGATTGAATTGAGGCTAATATGTCCAAGTAAATCTATGTGCAACTACACCCATTGGGGCTTCAGCTTTTTTTCTGGATGACAGACTACAGAGTTGTCTAAAGGAGACCAACAGCTTTAAGTCAGCCTGTTGTTAGGGACAATAAATGAGTTTAGCAAACAGAAAGTTCTTTGAGGGGCTCCAGCAGCATGGCTGCTTTCTATTTTAACTGGTCACTTAGTGGCAGGAAAACTAAGGACAGCATTTCTGTTTTTTTATACTATAAAAGTGCAAAATGTTCTCATTCCTCAGTTCATGAAGCACTACACTTTCTCCTAAGTGGGACTATAGTGTCTCATGTTCAATAGCCATGTGCTTCTGGAAAACATTCCTGCTGGTCTGAATAAAACCTCACTCCTGGTCCTTACATTTTTTTGTTATCCAAATGAGTTTCTAAGTCATGAAGAGAAGGCTGTCCATGAACATTTGTAGGCAAGTTTTGAAGTCCCTCAGTTCTCTCATAAATCTATTTCCAGGCTCCTGAGGTTTGATGTTTCTTTGAAAGGTCTTTTGCTTATACATATGTGATCATACACAAATTAGAGTTGGTTGGAAATTTTGGTAAAGGAACAATTTTTCTGCTGAAAATACCAATCTGTTAAAATTAGAAATAGTCTGGGAATGTGTTGGTTTCAGCAGAACTGGAGAAGGAGACCAGATAGGTTTTAATGGAAACCTGCCTAGCTTTGGACTCTACTAACAGGGAGCATGCCTGACTGATAATTTGGCCGTATTGGCCTTTCTTTTTTATGCCCCAGAATAAAATATTTTCAGAGCATTGAAGCCCTCAACCAAAGGAAAATTCCACCTATCACATGGATATACAGAGGATATCTGTTTTCAGCTGTCTCTTCTGGGTTGCACCCAGAAATGCCCAAAAGCCCCACTGCACATAACATGAAGTTGCCCTCCTGGCTCCGATCAGAAATAACAAATCAGTATTTCTACAACATCAAGGAAATTTAAAATTTCATTTATAAATAGACTCACCTGCATATACAGAATTCATCTCAAACAGGATTGGATCAACAGCTAAAACAAATGCTGTTCAAACCACAGCATGAGCCACACATCCTACAAAAAGATCTCCCGCTTGAAACCAACTTTCTGGATCAACTGACCCAAGCTGTTGTATGCTATTTATAAAACATCCCCAGCTCCCATTAGTAATGAGCACTTCACATTTCCAAAACATTTGACAGCCTTATTTGCTGTTCTTTGAAGAGCACTAAGATTTGGATTTTGCTTTCTCTACAAGTTTATCTGGCACTAGTTCAGAACTGACAAATGGCATTCATGCGTTCCTTACGATCACCAGGAGCACTGATCTTACTGAAACCTTTTATTCAGTGCCCTGTCTTTCCTGAGATTTAAGTTCCTTGATTCCACTGAGTGCCTGTATCTTCCACTGACATCTGTGCTTCTGTGTTTCCCTTGCTTTATTTTATCTCTGTATGTCTCGCAATCTTCCATTCTGATTCTATGGCTAAGACTTTCTAGAAGACACATAATCTGTTCTTTAAACAGTGACAAAACCAGTCCATCATCATGACTTCAGTGTTGATGATTCTGATACTTTTATCACCAACCTTGACTGTGACACACAAGTCAGTAGGTTTTGGTGTGTGATTTAGGACACACCTCCAAAGGACAGGCAATTCCAACCACCATTTAAAACACAACACCAGGCTCCTCACAGCACTCACATTCAATAATGTTTCAGAAGCAGAAAAGGGAAAGAACAAATGCATATGATGCCGTGCAAATAAATCCACTAAGTTTATGCCACCTTGATCATCAGACACCTGAAACACTTTTCTTCTTGAATTTGGTATCATGTGGAGACCACAAGTTAATGAGCAATTGTAACATTAACACCAAGGAATATATTTTTATTTTGCTGGTTTCTGTAAGAACAGAGGGGTTTTTTCCACAAAAGCATAACCAAATTCCATCAATAGCACCATATCAATGTCAGGCTACAGTATTTGTTTTCACTACAGAAACAACTTTAGCCTGTGGGGACAGATGTTAATGTATTCATTGCTCATATTACTACAAAATTGAGCTTCTAGAATAAGATATATTGAATTTCTTACAGAAATAACGGAAAAAGTCATCAATAACTTCAAAAAATTAAAATAAAACTTACTCATGCTGTGGCTTTGTGCCCTGTGGTTAGGTGACTCTGTGCCTAACACAAAGTACTCCCAGATCCAAGTTCTTCCTCAGGAGCTTTCGTAACATCTCTCTCCTGAAAAGACTCCTTGGTGCCAAACAGTGTAAAGGAGCTCAAAGTGAAGTGTTTTTTTCTTGGTGTTATTAATTTCTTCCTCCTCAAGACAAATGCCTGTTTTAACCAAGTGAGAAAAAACACAGTATGTCCGACTTGTCTCATCCCCTGTCCATGTTAGCTGGAACTCGTCAACTAGCTCAAAAGTTTTTGGTAAGGTCCTTTCAGACAGACATGTTCAGACAGTGTGGTTGCAGAAACCTCATTTCCTTAGGAAGAGAGGTCTAAAATTAATAACTACCCCCATGTATTTTTAGAACAACCAAATCCTGGAATTTTACAGAACCCTAATGACAATCTTGTTTAGTATCAGTGCACCTCTGTTAGCAACTTCAGCCATTCCACCATCTCATCCAGCTGAACACACAACCCTAAGCAGTAAGAGGAACATCCCACGTGAATGAATAAGGAGTTCTTGAGTTTCTTCCCTTCAGTACTGTTTGTCTTTTGGTACCTGAAGTTTGTCATCAGAGACATCTCCTTAGTACCTCTCAGCAGTTAGTACATAGATGAAAAGTAGCTCCTATAGCTCTAAACTGAAAACTTTGACAGTGAAATTTCTATTTAAATTTCCAAATAAGTAACTGTTATGCTGGCAAGAAATACCCTGAAAATAATAATAATAATAACAACAACAACAATAACAACAACCACAACAATAATAAGCCGTACTCTTATGAAAGCACACCATGTCCAGAACTAAGCTGTGACATCAAGGTCAAAGCCAGAATCTCAAAAGCACCCATGTGCTTATAATTACTCTGAACTGTAGCTGTTGCTTGTGTTGGTCATATTACAATCATATCACTGGAAAAAGCAAAATATCTGCTTGCATTCTAGAGATTATTGTGGAAAGGACAGAAACGGGAATTTGACAGTCCCTTTGAGATAAACAGTTATAAATAATGGGTTATATGCTCCATTTCCAGATAAAAACAGGAGCTGAAGAACACTGTGCTAACTTACTTTAGATCATTAGAGAGCTGCTACACTCAAAGAATCAAAATATATGCAGGCAAGTGCCCCATTAAAAGGAACCACTAGACCCTTACATTTTTTGCCTTTTTAAGTTCTTTACATCAGCAGCAGTTGTATACCAAACAAAAACGGAGTATCAGTCAGAGTGGTGGCTCTGAACTTCCATAATTCCACTAACAGAACACGACTTAGAGCATTTCTTACATGAAGTTGGAGGAAGTAAAAAACCTGAGAAAACGAAGTCTGAAGAGAAATAATAACAGGAAAATTTTGCAATTTTTAATTTGTCCAAATAATCTGAATTCACTTGTTTATGTATCACTCACAGTGACACAGACATTGGTACACAGAACCTTTTCTAAAGGAAAAAACCCTCTGCTGGTCAGCCCCCCTTTTATAAACATGATTTTGATCTTTTGTACTTTCCCCCCAAAGTTGTAATGTTATGATGTTGCTATTGATGTTGTTCACATTTTCATAAGGATCACATACTTTTAATTATTCAGCAGTAATTGTTCAGTTGAGTTTTTTCCACCAAGCTGCCAGGAACAGGTAAATATGTGTGTGCGTGCACATGTGCTTCTCTTTGAAGGAGCTGTGGGAGTCAGTCCGGAGGAGGAGAGGGGTAACAAAGTAAATTTGGGGCATGTTTTCATATAAAACTGAGTCCACACCGCAGCTCTCTGGTGGGGGAAAAAAAAAGAAAAGGGAAAAAAAGAAAGAGAACTTTACTTCGTTCCATTTCAGTCTTGGCCAACTGTGTTAGCACTGGTTGCAGCCCCATTAGACCACTTGCTGACGTGCTGCAACTCCTTAAGGTCCCCAAAGCTCCTCATTTTCTGCTGATCCAGATTCCTGCCATTACAGGGAGCTGATGAAGCATAGGAGGGCTCCAGTGAGTGCCAGAAGCAGCACGAGTTGTGCAGCAGAAATGTGTGTCCAGAAGAGAAGAAGGGAAGGTGACAGAGGGGCACCAAGACCTTTTCGTATTGGTAAGCCACTATGCCAGCTCTCAGGAAACTATACCCTAGGGAAGACATTTTCCTTGTCTGTGCCACACAGTTCCCAGAGACGGGCAGCATCCCCTAGGAATGATTCGGAGTAACAGCCATTACCCTCTCTGAGTCACCATTTGGAGGAGTTGTTTCCCCAGAAATCCCAAGGCAGCCTGCAGAGCAGACTTTGTTGCTACCCAAACTCTGCATTTATGAAATGTTTTGCAGTCAAGCCAGGTGGTCTGCAGTACCTGCCAGATGATTTGCAATGTTACTTTACAGTTATTGTGCACAATTTTATATGACATTTAACGAGTGATTTTGATGCACTAAGAGAGCAGCAGTGGGGCAGTGTTTCAAGGTGCTGAATGTGCTTTACTAACCTGACTGAAGACCATCCACTCTTTCCCACCGGGGTAGGTTTCTGCTGGTGTCAGAAGCTGAACTGGCTATCCAAGTGTAACTCCAAGTTTAACTAAGGACAACTACAGCTGGCAGGAGCAAGCTGAGTGCTGAAGGTGGACGAGGGGAGCAGAACTGGTCCTGACTTGCTAGCAATGAACTTTTAGATCAGCTCACCCCATCCCATAGGAGGTTATGGGATACAAAGGCTGGTCTAACTTCTGAATGAGAGCAAGGTCTAACACTCATTTAACAAGTGGCCAAACCAGCACAAAGTGACCTGGAACAGCTGCAAGTTCTCATTTAAGCTTTTGTAGGGTTATACAGCAAGAAAATGGCAGGCCTGAGAACACAATTAGGAGTCCCTCTCCTGGGCCTCCCTCTTGCCTAGGACTTGCCTCCCTTCCCAGCCAGCCTGTGGCTTCTCCAGTGCCTCACAGCAGCCCTTCCAGCTGTGCTGACTCCAGGGGTGATGTGACATCCATTTGCTAAGAACTGGACTGGGACCAACAGCTCCTTTTGTATCTCCCCACAGCCATCACTGCTTCTTCTTCACTATTGACTTGGACAAGATTCAAACCAGTTGCCTGTGGGTGAAAGGTTCCTTGTCCCATCATGAATTCCATGCTCCTGCTTTTCCCTAGCTTCCAGCTGTCATCTCCTATCCCTCTTCCTCCCAGTGGCTCTCTGAGCTTCTTGACCATTTTCAGCTGTCCCCTTTGTGCCTGTATCCAGCTTTCTGGTCTCCAGAACCTGCTTGTCCTCTTTCCTTTGTCCCTCCTGCTTAAGCCAGATTCTCTTTGTTCTTGAGCTGCACTGCTCTTGTATTGTTTTCCTCCAGTTTCAGCATCACTGGCACTGGTCTCAGCTTCCACCACAAACCAACCTGGACCTCAGTGTCTCGGTCCCAGCTTCTCCTCTCTCCCTCTTTCCCCACACCCAGTGTTAGCCAGTTGTCCTGCTCCCTTACTTCTTAGTCCAAGGGAACCCGGGTTCCCTCGAAGTTTCTGGCTTTTAACTGAAAAATTCATCTACCCAGCCAACAGCAGCTGAAAAGACCAAAATTAGCAGTCCCTGCACGTTCCAGAGAAATGGAAAAGATAGGACAAGGGGGTTGGACTGCACTGATAAAAGCTACAGGGTGTAACTGATGGGGAAAGTACTACGGATCCCGGGCACACTTAGGGGTTTCGGCCCTGGAACCTGCGCTGCGACATTGCCTTGGGCTGACACAAGGTGGCCTCTGTGGCTCACAGAACAGGGACATGTGACAGCCAGCCAGGTGGACACAGCATTCCAGCCTACAAAGGAGCCATCCCAGGAGTCACTAAATGGATGCAGCCTCCAGAAATATATCCATCACATACGTAAGACTCCACCTGCAATTAAATGATTTAAATGTGTAGATTTGCCAAGTAACGTCACCGCGGTAAATAACTCATCACTAATACGTGTTGTATTTTTCTCTCAAGAGACAAAACACAAGGGTTATACCCTAATACCTGACATTTGGATGTGATTTAAGCCAGTGCATAGCTGAGTTTATAAATTAATCCAAGCCACGCACATGCTTCTTTTTCTGGACTGAGGACCACACAGCAAATAGCTGAGCTCTAACACAGGTGATCTCCAACACCCCAAGGCTCTCACATAGCCACAGGAATTGCTTGGTTGGGATCAATACACTGCCAGTTCATGGAGCAGCTGCTTCTCAAGTCCTCAGCTCTTGCTAAGTGAGATCCTCTACTGTGTTGGGGATTTTAGTAGTGAAGTATTTCAATCCTTCCAGTAAAGTGGAAAAGTATCTCAGTGAGAAGGTTTTTGAGACTGGGAGGAGGGATTCTCAGGTAAACCCACTCACCCCTTCAAACATTTTGTTTTGAAACTATAATTTCAACCTACACTAAAACTCCAATAACTCCACTGAAATAATAAAAATTTCAGGTTTAATTAGGCAAAAATAATTCCCTTTTCTAACACTGTTTTAAAGTTCTTTAAGAACCTTGAGCTTACTCCCTTAAAAGAAACTTTCTTCAAGTGTTACGGGAGATGAGATTATCTTGGTAATTTCAGAATGAGAGAAGGTCACCTCCTGGAGCACTTGCTGTTCCCTTGCCTTGCCTGGTTTTGGAAAGTCAGGTTCTTTCTAGCAGAACTGACTCCAGATCAGAACAGACTCCAGTCCCTCTTGGACAGAAAGTTCCCCTAAGTTTGTACATAAGTCCTGTGATCTTTGTGGCACATGAAGGACAGAAAGGACAGAGAACATCCAGCTCCTCCAGGCTACACAGATATCAGCCACATACTTGAAAGTTTGGATTTGTTAGGAAAATAGTCACAATCATCAGCATCAGATCAGCTGCACTTAAGTTACCTCCAAACCCACACATAAAACATGGGAAGATTTTAAAAATAAATTACAGGTTGTTCTAATTATAAAATTAAGTGTATTTTAGATTAGTAGTTAATTTTTTAACAATGTTTCCCTGTAGTGATATATAATCTTATAAAGCATGTTCTTTCCAAAACAGAAACTTGTTATTTAAATGAACACATCATGTAGTTATTGGGGTAATTATTAGCACAAATATCCTTGAGACAAAATGCTTGCCAAAAGCTATTTCAAATGTTTCCTTTGTAGCAACCTCAAAGACAAGTAACTATTAAAAGCACTCTATTTACGTGTTCTTTCATGTAAGTTAGGAATCCTTAAAAAAAAGGTTGCTGTTGGTATTACCAATATTTTCTCCAATTTTCTAGTACTGAGGAGATGTAGAGATTTATTTTTTTTTATTTTATCTTAGTGCCCATTTCAGAATAAAAAAGTGCATTTTAAAGGTCAACCTTAGTTGGGGATAAAAGCAACACAGATGATGAAACAAATGCATTTTAGCAAGATTAGTAGTCTCAAATAGACTTAAATTATGACTATTCATATATTTAAATCTACACAAATCACATCTGTTTAGTCTTTAGGAATAAAGCATGCTATAAGCATAGTCCTTGAAAGAGGCCCTATCTTTTTACTTGGAGAAATTTCATTAATCCAAAAATTCTTTCAAAAATCCGTATATAATGCTGAGGGGGGAAAGGAAGCAAGTATTAGTGAGACTATCTATTTCATGCCAAATAGAAGCATTAGGATTCATCCTTAGAATTACCATATATTTCTCTGGGCAGTTCCTGACTGCAGCCACTCATAATGGGTTTTTTTTCCAAAATGCAGTCAGGCCATAGTTTATCTGAGACAAACGGAGTAATTTCAACACTCTGCATTTCTTTAGGAAATATGCTATTTTTATAATAAAAGCAAGGCCTTTTGGCTCAGTTGGCCAGTAAGACTTGCTCTGGTCTCAGTGAGAGCACAACTGGACCCTTTCTACAGCTAAGATGACAAATTATCCTTCTGTTAAGCAGCATTCAGAACAGTAATTGAGGTCTTGCTCAGCTTGACAGATACCATAAGCAACTCAAAGGAAACAGTAACAGCTGGATTACAATATTAACCACTGCTTTACAAGGGCAAATGGAAGCCTTCATTTCCTCCTTGCATGTACTACATACATGGTGTAATGAAAAACATTTTGCTAAGTTTGTACTCATTTCACATTCACGACTATAAATCAATTCAAATCAGTAATGTTACATGTTTGTCTAACAAATTACTTGTTTTGGCACTTTAGCATGAGCAAAACAAACTTACAAGAGCAGGATGCATCTGATCACAGCTGGGCCTGCCACATCTGCTAAAAACTGCAGTGTCTGAAGCTGGAACAGTGTAAAGCAGCTCAATGAGCAACCAGAACTGCCAGGAGCATAAGGGACTTGCCCTGAGAAACACCAAATCTATATGTACATCTTGAAAACAAAGGTCATTTGAAGAATAAAAAGCCTTCTCTGGAAATGATAAAGGACATAGTGGCTGATCCTTCGAGGAACTGGATTTTCTACTGCCTTCAGGGGATTACTCACGCAAATGGTTTTGCACCCAGAAGCTCAGGTACTGATTCGTGGCTGATTAAACGGGCAGTTTCAGGTTTTTCTGACACCAAAGATCATGCGAAAATCTGGGTACTTACACAGCAAAATGATAGATAAAACACTTCCACCCACTGGGCCTCTCCAGGAAGTTGTAGACCTGTCCCTGTGTGCTGGTTTTGGCCAGATATTGGCTCTGGAAGCACTCCGTGGTCCGGGCCCTGCCAGCTCCACTGTCCGTGCAGGCTGCAGCCTTTGTGCCTTCCCAGGGGCTCTGCGGAATCCCGGGTCCGCTATCCCCGGAGGGGTCTGGATTCAGTGCCACAGGAGAATATTGCATGGTGCTTAGGCTTCCCCTGACTTCCAGCAACGCTGCAGATTTGCTATTTCCACTCAGAGTGCTCAGCTGGAGAGCCGAGCCTTGACCGTCCCCACGGTGCTTACACACGGGGTACCCAGCAGTTCCTCCACCACCACAGGACATCCCGCAACAGCACACAGGTATTGCTGCCTCTGATCAATATTTAAAATCATGAAGGAGGGATTGGATGTCTTCCCTGCCCAAGGTTCTCCAGCAGCTGATACGACGACTTTGTGCTGTTATCACGGAGCTTCTCTGTGACACAAGTGTGAGCTGCCAGCCTGTCACCTGCTGTCACTCACAGCCTCTGAAATTAAATCAGAAAAACATGAGACAGTGACACGTGCTTGACACCAGGAGGAACGGGAGTCTGGGAAAGAAAGAGGTTGAGACTTCTGGAGGAAGGAAAGAAAATTAAGTTTCAAAATTGCATTGTTAAGAAGGAAGCCCAGAACTATTTAAACAGTGCACCACTCGTACAGCAGCAGAGTCTTGAGAGCAGATCCTACCAGATTGCTTTTAAGCTGAGCAGTTCTTGAAGTGTCCTGATTAGAGATGGAAGTGTTGCCCAAAACACACCTGAATGAGGCTTTGCACTTCAACACCTACACCTCAGGAGAGCTTATCTAGAGCGTCAACGTTACAGGAAGATTTTAAGATTTAAACAAATTATTTCAGTCACCTTATGGGACCCGATCTTGCAGCCCGCAGTACCCTGGAACAACTTTTCTCCAGTGTAAAAAGGAGGATGCCATTAATGAAAAATGATACTGGGAGGTTAATATTGCTACAAGGGAAAAGATCAAAGACTCCTGGCCTGATCCTCAATTTTCTTTAAGCCCTTTAATGTTTGCAGCTAATTTTGCTACTTTCAAACAAGTACCTAGACAAAATAGAATAGACAATAGGGCTCTTCTAGATCAGTATGCATTTCATGAAGCAGACTTAAATTGTTGGTAATACACAGCTGCAATTTCTTAGCAGCGATATTAATAATTTTGTGAGACTCAGAGTTGATGTCTTTTTTTGTACTGCCTTATTTCTTACACGCCAGATTTAGAGTTACTTTAGCCTCAGCAGAATATTTTAGAGACAATTTCAGCCTTTACCCTCTATTTTTTAAATTAAGCCTATGGTTTGCTGTTGCTTAAAGCTCTTCATGTGTAGTGAACGAACTCTCATTGCAGTAAATCTGAACAGAGCCCTTCACGTTATTCCACAAAATATTTACACGTATGCATTTTAACATGACTTTTTACACTGGGCTCATTTCTTAACACTGCTCATGGAAAGGTGAGCATCAGTTCACATTTCCACATCAGTCCTAGAGCAAAGACAGAAATACGTCCCTTCCCTCAGCAGTCCTCTTAATGAACAGCTGGAGGGGGCAAACACACATCAAAGCACAAAGCCCTTCATCCAAGCCAGCCTGCAGCAGGTCCCTACGAAGCCCCTCCAAGAACATTCATTCACTTTGGGGTGCTGAGCTGGACAAGGCTGGCTGTGCGGAGCTGCAAACACAGCTCCCCGGAACACCTATCCTGGGCTGCTCCATCCAGACACGGGATCCCACAGACACGGCACAGAAAAACCTGAACCCAGCTGGCAAACAGCACCTACTTTCTGCAGGCGGATCTCTCTCCTGGCGGCTGCTCCACTCCGCAGACTCCCTGCAGAGGTGCAGGACAGGAGCCGCTGCCTGGCTCTGCCCACAGCTCCCCAAGTCCCACCCTGAGGAAGGCAGGGGCCCTCCCTTTGGGCTGCCTTATATGGCTGCCCTCGCAAAAGGCACAGAAAGAACAGTTTGGATGATTTCAGAGAGAAGTTACTTCTGTCTCTTCCTGCTGTCAAGACCAGCAGTCACAAGCAACAGCTTAACTCCCCTCCCAGTCTTTTCTTATCTGCAGACGCTTCATTGCAGTGCGTTAAAAGCAGCATTTCCTTACCGCACATCTTTAAACGCTGAATTAGGTGATGCCTGTGGCAAGCTGGAGGCTCTGCATCCTCCTTTCATACTGGGAAAGTCTAAACAGCAGCTTCAGTTGTTCAGGGTTTTTTCCATCAAAGTTTTGGCAAAGCCAAATGCAGCAGCTCATTGTTACGTCAAGTAATGGAAAATCAGGATTCTCTAATGTTGTTGCCTTTATCCACTACAGCTCATTTTTTGTATTAATTTGGGATGAAGGGAATACCAAACATAACCATTCCATCATGAAACTCCCCATTTTATTGTTGACCTTTCTAATCAGGAAGGAGAAAGTGAATACTGCTATTTCTCTCCTTTCCTCCCTCTTGTAACAGAAATCAGACTGTTGTCTGCAATGCCAGCATTCCGAACATAAGCTTCCCACTTTTCCAGAGCCAAGGGTTTGAGAATGGAACAAAGGTACCCCTTTCACCCTATGGTTATCATCAGTGGGGGAATGCTGCCACTGCACATAGTCTTCACTTTTTATCATAATTGTTCATGGGGCTAAGTTATCTCTGTCCTTGGAAAGATTATTCCAGAAAGTTATTTCTTAATTTTCCAGTTATATTTCCATACCACAGCAAAAACCCCAAACCAAAACAAAAGCCCAAAACCAAACCCTTTTAGTTCCTTTCTTTTTTCTTGATACATGAGACATGTAGTCTGATCCAAAAGCCAAGCCACCCAGAACATTTTCCTTGGATGCTGTGTTGCTCAGTTTACTCTGTGCAGAATTGAATACATTATTCCACACACTACTGCAGGTGAGTGGTCATTGGGAACTGATACCTGACTGGAGCCACAAAAATCCTTCACCAGGTTTTTGCTTCTTCCTGAAATGCTTTCTGCATCAATTAATACTTTTATACTCTCTGCTCTATTAACTTTTCCAGACAGTAATTTGCTAAATGAAAAAATTGCCATCTCTCCTCACCTCTGACCTCTCCTGAATATAATTACTCAAGCTCCACAAAACTAGCCAAAGTATGGAGGGGAAAAAAGGCCTTTAAAGACTCCTAAAAAACAAAACAAAACCCACCNACCAAACAAAACCCACCAACCAACCAACCAACCAACCAACCAACCAACCAGTAATTTTCTTGGATATTTTAAGATTAAAAATAAGTTTTCTTTGAGTAGTACCCAGCTTTACTGCAAATGCAAAACTGTTTACTGCAAAAACTCAACATAATACCAGCAGGTTTGAAACCCCAGCAGAAATAGAAACCAAAGCACCTGACTCCTATTTCTTGGTCGAGGAAAAGATGATTTAATAGTAAGATTTTAATAGACTGAGCTGTGGAAGACATGAACTCATTCCTTCACACACCCCCAAAAGAAGTATATCGCATCATTGGGCCAAAATCTCAAAAGGTAGTTAGTCACCTAACTAATTTATGACTTACGCCAAATGCATCATTTCAGGAACGTCTAAATGCTGACGTGTTCACTGTTAACTATAGATGCACACAGCACCCTGCAACTGTGTATTGACAGGACTGTGGCTTCTGTGGCTGGACTCGCTTCATGTGTTTAATTTTGGTGGGCCTGATGCCACCCCCGTGCTCAGAGAGCACATCTTCCTCACCCTGACAGCACTGCATTTAGCACTAGACTTGGGAATTTATAACCAAAAGGCCAGGGTGGGAAGGCACAGAGAAATGTCTGGCTCTGAGATGCGTTTCTGGGCCCCTTCTTGAGGAGGAGGCACTTCTCAGAGCCAAACCTAAACACAGCACCGCTGGCACCACCCATCACTGTCTCCTCTGGGGGCTGTGCTTTAAAAGGAAAGTGTTAATGAGTCATGCAAGAAACAGATAATATGGAACCCTAATGCTAGAAAATATCTTGAAGGGTAAATAATAGATGAGACTTGCAAAACATTCCCGCGCCCCTCTGTCCATCCCAGATTCCATTCTCCGGACGTAAGGCTCTCTGCACCAGTGCTCTTGAACATCTGCTCGGGATCTGTGAGCTCCAGCACTGCCAGCACTGATACCCAGGAGCTGGAGACTGCTGAGTGCCACACAGCCCTCTGGGTTAGCTGTGCAGTCTTCTCTCAGCAGTGATCACTTTGGGGCACAATCCAGCGAGCTGTGGGGCTCCAGCTGGTGGTGCCCAGAATGCCTTTAAGGCGGCAAAATGCCAACCCTTGCTCTCTGCTTCAGCTTCCCAGCCTGGTGGGCTCTTACAAGGGACTGTAAACAAAGGTAATTAAGCATCATGGAATGGGGCTTCAGCTCTGAGGTCACTTATCAGTACCCCCTGTACTTTTCGGTTTTGAACTGTAGGTTGAAAAATGGAGCAATAGTTGTCTTGCAAATCCATTACACAGTTCAGTTGTCTGTGGAGCACTTGGCAGCCCATTTAACATGCACCATGAACACCATCATTCTCCTTCACAAGGATATGCTGAATGTAAACTAAGATTATCATGACTTGTACACTGTGGTATTGGAAAGATGGTGCCTGTCCAGATTGAGACACTGGGCTTCCACTCTCTCCAGAAGTTTGCCAAGTGAAATCTATTGTAGCATTCTACAACGCAGGGAAAGATATGACATGATAAATTGCCTTTCATGAGTGCTGGCAGTGCTTCATTATTTTTCTATTAACATAGACAGTCTACAAGGCTGACTGCTTGACCCAGAGTAGTGTCTAAGAATTCCATAAATCTCTCATTTCCATGATGGAATTCCTGTAAGAAATAGACTCCTCCAATTATGAAGGTTTTTTCCCATCCAAACTGAAACTAAAATATTTTATTGGAAAAATAAAACAGAAGATGCAAGTTCTTCAAGTAATGCCTGAACTTATTAACAGCTGTGATGTGAAGAACGTGTCAGTCTCATAGTATGATGCATATCATAAATGTATAGATCTTATACTTAACATAAATGTATAAAACTTATATTAAATCGTACAGTAAGGTCTAAAATACTGTTGTTATGCTGACTCTAATACAACAAATTCTATCTGCCTGCTGAAAATTAAAAAAAAAGTCAATCAACTCACATGATCATTAGAAAGGGAACTGGCAGCAACTTTCAGATCAGGGTATCTGCCTGTTGCTACCACACCTGTCCCTTTCATTTCTTGAAAATTCACCAACATTGTAAGCAACTGGGCTTAAATTTTATTCTGAAAATCTCTAGTTCTGCTTTTGACTGGTTGGTTAAAAAGCTATTCAGACACTTTTGACCATGCAGACAGAAGAAAATAAGCATTTTTTTTAAAAATAAACCCCACTGGTATAACCATCCCAAAAGGAAACCAACAAAGCACAACAGCTTTTGTACTGGATCTATACCCTGCGGATGTATCCCCTTCCAAAGGACACTCAGTGGTGCCCATGGGATTCAGCACCCTGGAGAGAGCAAAGAGACCCTGCCCAACAACCCCCTGCCCTGCCCCAGACCCTCACCTATCCAAAAATCACATTTCACCGCCATCAGGTACTAGGAGGGACCCCCAAGTCCTGTTTTTCTCTCATTTTTATGAGGTCTGATGAGTACACAGCCATCCAACACTCAGCTCCTAAAAAACGCCCACATTTTTAATTTCAGCAAGGATGTCATGTATTCCGCTTATCTTTGTGTGTGTGCATGTGTATGTGAAAAATCTCAGATAAGCAAATCACTTGTGTGGCTTAACTATTATTCCACAGTCGTTCAGGGTCCATTTCAGTTTTCCATGAAGAATATATATATTCTGTGCCTCAGTGTCTTAGCTTGGTATCCTGTTGCTATTTTATGTTGCCTCCCACTGCAAGGAGGGGTGAGATGAAACCTGGAGAACCAGGTGAAAGAGCTGACAAAGAAGTGTGTTCTCCTCTGAAGGAGCTGGGAAAGGTTTTTATTCCGTGACTTTTGCACCATAGTTCAGCAAAGTTTCAAGAGCACTAACTTCTATTAGACAGATGCCAGCCTCACAGGGTCCTGATCCCGTTTTGCATTTGAGGTACCATGGGAAATCGAACAACAATTATAATGCATTCCATGAGAGTCATTTTAAGAATGATGCAGCCAAATTCCACTGTTCTCATGTTGTTCCACCTGGACAACCTTGGTGTGCAGTCTAAGCGCTCTTCACTAGGTCAGCAGAATTATTTAATTATGAATCATAGTATAGCTTTAGATAAAGCCACAGCATTTTTAATATCTGGATATTAATAAAGCAGATGAACTTAAATAAACTGCTACCATGTAGGGCAAATTATCTGTTGTCATGCTTATGTTGCATAAAAGGAAGACAAAATTACTGCATGAAACAGGTTCCCTATGATCACTGCTGAAAGAGGTAACCAGATAGGAGCCACGGAGAACCTTCAAATAATAAGAGGCAATATAAATTCTTGCACAGTGAACCTCAGCTGTTACTTGATTCCTTTCTTCAATTATATTAAGTGTCCCAGCATTGTTTGATTGGGTTTGTTTAAATCATTAGTGATGCACTGGAGGAAAAGGATACTGTTATTGGTTCTAAGGTTGTAACAGAATACCATGAAAAGTGGGTGCTTATTTCAAGTATATCTGAAAAGATTGACCAAAATAGAACTATTGCTTCAGGAGAGACTCTTTACACAGGAGCAGTGTGTTATAACTGAAGGGACAGTTTGGAAAGATGACAATGATCCTTTCAGGGTAAGTGCGTTGGGCATGTTTTCATTTACATGTAGGAGTTTAGAAGTCAACTAAGAAATTTTATTAATTTTAGCTAAAGTTTCCACAAAACTTCTTTACTGTGGGCCGTGGGCTCTTTTATACAATTTTTAATTGATTATCAAGCTGATACTAAAGAGCAGCAAACTGAACTTGAAATTCTTAACATACCGGCTCCACATTACCTTCTTTCTAAGGTGCTAAGCTGGAGCCTCAGGCAGTAACTCTTCTGAAATGATTCACCTCATGCCCAAAGTGGAGAATATTTTCTTATTTCTTACTTCCGTCTCCTGTAATTTTTTTGAGAGAGTTGCCTATTGCTTTCTCTGGCAGTTCGAAACCCCTCACTGCTTTCCAGAGCACGTAACATGCAGTGCACACGTGCAGCACGACTAGAAAGTCAGGCTTAGTCTGTTCTGCAGAGATTTAAAGAGCACAAACACAGAGGCTGGCCAAGGGTCTTCCCACTGCATTCCAAGCAATCCCAATAAGCCAGGCTGACTTAGCTCTCCCACATGCCAAAGGGTGGAGATCTCCATGGTGAGTACCACCCTACTGCTCTGGATGCTCAGAATGTCACCCAGGAGGTTTCCAGCAGAGAAGCAGATCCCACACTCTTCCCAGAATTAATGCATTCAGCTGGATATGATGAGCTCAGCAAAGACACTTGGGATCTGAGGCACTTCAGTTTTGTCTACCTTTTGGAAATCTGGGACTGTGTATAGCTTGGCTGAATTCAGGAAATCTAAATAAAGATATCTGTGGTAAGATCTGTTTAAAATTCGCTGTAGAAAAGAAGCTGCCGTGACAGAAAGGATTCTGGAATAAGTGAGTGAGCTTGAGAGCTATGTGTTCTAGCAACTAGAACATCCCATAAATGTTTCTTTAAAAGCCCCCTCCCAAAGCAGGTAATTTGATGTTCACCTGGAGTAAAATTTAACAAAAGCAGCAGTGTGCTGAACACGGATCATTCTACTGAAGGATGACTTTCAAACAAAAATTGTGACTTACTGGATTCTTTTTAGGAAAACCAGGAAAATTTGAAGAGGATTTTAAAATAAATCGATAACTTTGGATACTGCAACCCAAGACGTGCAAGTGACCCATGCTGAAGTCATGAAACAGGAACTTCAAGCTAACATATAACACCTGCAGCTGCTCTTGTTCTGGGACTGGCACTACATGCTTTCAACAACAAAAGGTCTCTTCTTATGTTACCCTAATGTGGAAAATAAGATAAAATTCAGAGTGGCTTCTAAGTAAGAATGTTCTAGTGAGAATACAGAGCAGGACTTCAGAAGGTCAGTAAGAGCGGCTAAGGCATCGCTGAGTATTTGTAAAATGCACTCATTATATTAAGCACCACTGCAAACCAAAGAGTTCCCCAGCTCTGCACACTAACACCGCTCTCCATTTGGCATTCAGGGGCACAAACTGACTTGCAAAGTTTCTGTCCTGAGGATGTATAAGAGCAGAGGGGTGTGGAAATACAGAGAGTTTCTCTTGGCCTTGACAACGACTCATCATGGTCAAAGCAATGGGGTATGTCTGACACATATGCTGAAAATGAATATGCAACTTATTCTTTTTTAATTGGAAACCAGTTATTAGTTACAAGGGATATTTGTGAATGCATGATATAATATTCAGTGCCATTTTATATCCCGTGTGTACAGCATGAAGATTGCCTACCCTCCAGAGGTGTGTCCATGCACCTTATTACTACTAACAATTCCATTTTTACTTCAGGATACAAAGTCTTCACTTTACAGGTTCAGGATAGATTCAACCTCTTTGGGTGCTCAAGCCCAAATGCTCACTCGGATGTCTTGCTCTCCTTGATCTCTGGACATGTTCACTTCAGAATTAACTTTGAGAATACAAAGATTTCTCTAATTTAAATTATTAATCTTAGCTTTAAATATTTATCAGACTCTGCTACTAAAAATTCCATCATGTCTTTCTTTGTCCTTTTTCCATCAGCTGTTAACAATGGATGGACATTCCATATCTCAAATTTTTAAAATTAACAAAAATCTTGTGGAAATCTCTAACTGCAGAGTTTATACTTCAATTAGCAGTAGTAATTACTCACTGTCCATCATTCATAATGTATTCTGACCAATAATTGTGCTAAAGTGGATGAAGTCATTGTAAAATGCTGTATTAGTAATGAAAGGGTGAAATACATTACAGCTCTGGTGTAACTTGAAACAGATTAAAACCAGAACTCCTGGGCACAGCCAGGGGCACAAGTATATTGCTACCAAAAAACCCAATTAACATCTGCACCTAACACAGCCTGAGGCACAGAAAAAACCCTGAAGTTTAAGAAAAGCATCACGGCCTAGTCCAGATTTACATGTGACAGCATCACCATCTTGTTTCCATGGGGAAAACGTTCCCAGGGATGAATCCGTTCACATTTTCCTGAGAAAATCCACGGAGCTTTGCTTACAGAGGTTGTTGAAAGAGCCTGTCCCTGTTTTGGGGAGACAAACAGCATCCAGCGACTGAGAAGTTGTATTTTTAGTTGTGAGAGGAAAAAACTGACTTGGAGGAGACCAAGGGGAGCGCTCAGCGGGGTCTGCAGCTTCCTCCCAAGGGACAGCAGAGGGGCAGATCCAATCTCTGCTCTTGGTGACCAGGGACAGGAACCAGGGAATGGCTGGAGCTGGGTCAGGGGAGGTTTAGGATGGATATCAGGGAAAGGTTCTTCCCCAGAGCACGGTCTGGCACTGAACAGGCTCCCCAGGGAATGGTCACAGCCCCAAGGCTGCCAGAGCTCCAGGAGCATTTGGACAATGCTCTCGGGCACAGGGTGGGATTATTGGGGTGTCTGTGCAGGGCCAGGGCTCCCTTTCAACCCACGATATTCCATGACTCTATGCAATGGAGTCATGGCTCCGTGGCTCCACAGGCACACATTGGAACAGGCCCCAGGATGGCAGAGCCCAAGGCTCCTCTGTCGGGGATCACTGGAGGAAGAGTCCTCAGTTGTGAGTTGGAAATTTGTCCAGGAACCCCTTCTGCAGTCAAACCCTGCTGAAACAATCTGCTGTGACTTTTCCAGGAGGAGGTTATTCCCAAAGAGAAATGGAGGCACAGGAAGACTGGAAGGAGACAGAATCCTAGAACTGTTTAGGTTGGAAAAGACCCTTCAGATTATCCAGTCAAGCCATTAACCCAACACCACCTTATCCACCAGACCAGTGGGGTCTGAACAAGAGGAACAAGCCCAGTGCAGGAATATCCCCAGGGACATACTGGAAGGAAGCCTAGGTGGCCTTGGGTGGATTTAGGCATTTATACACTATGGCCCATCCCTGACAGGGACTGTAACAAGCAGTGTTTCTTTCTTTCCCTTTTCTCCCTGCAGACAGAGAGTGTAAGGACTCTTGTTCTGTAGATTCCCGGAAAGGAGTTCCCCAAAGCAGAATGTGGAAACTGAAATGAAATAGAACAAATGCATCAAACCTAAGCCATTAAATAATATGGAACATTTATTTTTTCTAGGAGCTGCTCTAAAATATGTAACTATTTATTGCTTCAAAAGATCCTCCTTCTTCTGGGGGAACATAGTACCCCCATAGCCCATCCATTGCTTTTCAAAGTAATGAAACCCTCTTGGCAAAAGTATTTGTGGGATTGGACTCACCAGGCCTGGCAAGCTCATGCTCCTTGACTTCTCTGTTAAAAAGCGTCACAGGTGGAGTCTTTGGTGAGGTTGAGCTGGTGCTGGGATATCTGTGATCCCCCTGTGATTATTTTCGGCTGTCCTGGAACTAGCGGTAATGGCGTAGATGTTGCTTCTGTGGTATTTCCACATGCAACAAATTTCTTGCATCCCTCTTCTGAAATTTGCATTATAGATATACAACAGGACTGGCTTAGAGGCTGAGGAACTGAAAGAGATCCAGGTGACAGTCAGGAAAAGCAAGGAGCTCTTTCTGTATTCTGTTTCCTGTGGGTGCCACAACTGTACCAAGAAGAAGGGGAACCAGCACAGGAGAAAATCTGAGACAAAGATGAAGAACATCTTGACAGTTTTCACTTTTCTTCTCGGGACAAGACTCATTGTCCTGCCAGCCGTGTCTTCGGTGCCACTTCTCCAAATGTAGGTGAAGAGTTTCTGGTAGCAGAGGATAACGAGGAGTGACGGGATCAAAAGCAACAGCACCAAGAGATGGATGACACCAGAGGCGGCTCCTTGCCAAGAATCGGGGAGGAAGAAGTTGCAGTGGTGGTCATTGCTGGAGCCATAGAGAAAACAGGCCGGTGATGCAAACAGAGCACCACAGAGCCAAGAGACCAAAATCATTCTCTTGGCTTTCTCCCTGGACACTTTGAAGCTCAGGGGGTGGACGAGAGTGTAGCATCGATCTACACTGATGGTGAGGAGCACGTAGATCTGGACCCCGG